>JAOBRC010752339.1:0-10224 GCA_027575255.1 Scolionema suvaense | reverse complement strand
CGTGAACCTAATGTATTTGATGCATTGCATGTGTACTGCCCAGAATCACTCAAAGATGCATTCCTTATTTCAAGATAGCTTGTTGTAACCCAGAGAGCTGCTTGTCTTTCCATGGAAGTCATAATACTAAGTCTAGCACCAGAAATTATTTCACGATTCATGTGAGTCCATGAGATCTGAGCTACCGGGTCTGCATCAACTGAGCAAGGCAACGTTATTGTGTTTCCAGACACCCCCGTAAAGTTGGTCTGCATCTTCTTGAACGACGGCATAACTGAAATCCGAACATTACATAAGAGAGCAATGTGATGAAGCATGGAAAGCATACTAAAATACGTACAGACAATGTGAGGTGTCTAACCTAAACAGACCAGCATCACATAAGCCACAATTAATGCCAAGTTTCAAATCTTTCCAAGGCTTCTGGAATGAGGCGTGCAGCCGCAAGGTAAAATACTGTCAAGTAGTCTACAAGACTTCTAAACAGTCTATGCTGGCAAAAATAGAATCAAAGTCAAAATAAAACTTAATAATTTACTTCCTTATATGCCAGCATGTCTAACCGCTCCTAGAAATCAGATCTAAATGCATAAAAAAACGCATAGAGTCAGTGTCAGATAGGTACTGGCATCTCCTATTTTAACTACTTCTCTTTTAAAGTATTTCTGATCCAAAAATGATGTCAGCAAATATCTGCATGTCCATGTAACTATCAAAAAAAGGTCAAATGCTGAAACATTTATGATAGTAAGCAATTGATAAGTACAAGTTTATGATAATTCATTCCAATCATTCTCCGTATCTCTCGATACAGATGCAGCTGTACCTGCCCTGGTATTAACATTTTGTTTTTCATTTCTAAAAACTTTTATTCACAATCAAGCATACAATTTGGGCCAACTACTTACTGAGAACTGTAGCGTAAAAAGTTGAATTTGCGATCCCGCCATCATTACGAGCTATGCATGTATACCGGCCTTCGTCACTCAAAGTCAACCGGGGAATGGTAAGGTAGATACCATCAACCCTATAGTGATTGGATTGTTGAATCTTCACTTCACTATGATCAGCCTGCTTGAAAAGCCACTCGATAACTGGTGTTGGATTTCCAGTGAAATTGCACACCAACTTTAGAGAAGATCCATTAACAGCAGTCAGGTTTAGGATAGGTATCGTCGCATGTGGTGGCACTAAATGAGGACTTTCTCATTATACTAATGATCATACAAATCTCCCAATCACAAACGATAGAGTATTATGATTAAAAAACTTAAAGTAAATGTTTTAGAATGCGACCCTCTAGCAATCCAGCTTAATAAGAGCATGAAATAAATTGGTATCTTAATGTATAGTTTTGAGACGAAGTAGTTAAGCTAAAATATTTGAGTTACTTACTATATGACAAATCAATAGTGAACTATCATCAACAGTCACTGAGACACTGATACACTACACTAATACATAAAACTCAATTTGAATCAATTCAATTCAATAAATTAAAATTCTAGTTGGCCTTTTACTAAATCGATTGCACTTAATCGATTTCACTGTGACCATATTCTAATCTTAAAATTCTTGCAGGTGGCAGAATTCATATAAATTTCTTGCTTCTCAATCTTCCTCACCGATGAATAGAGACAACTTACCTATAACTAAAACATGGATGGATTTCGAGGTATTGCCAGCTGCATTCTCAGCAACACACTGGTATTGACCATTATGTGTACTGTTTACCGCATCTATATGGAAGGTACCGTTAGTTGGCAACAGGATACCGTTGTGGAATAGAGCAACTGTCGGAGTAGGGACCCCAGATGCATTGCATTCAATTGATATTGCAGAACCAATCAAAACAGATATGTTGCTAAAACCAATATCAATCGTTGGTTGTACTGAAACGGAATGGATAACATCAAATAGAAAAAAAAACACACTAAGCAAAACAAGCAACCGGAACCAAACAACAGCACACTAGGCATGTACAGCATGGTAATAACTATAGGACTTCGAAAACTGGTCCTGCTAAGCTCTACTCATGAATAGACAATGCTTATACAAACAATTTAAAGCTGATGATGTGACGGTCTTCTCAAGCTCATTTGTAGCATGGTTGCCTTGTGCGCACAACATTCAAGGTTGGAATCCCACTGGCTACTAGTGGGAAGCACGATTCAACCAATTGGACTGGGAACCACAGCACAACCTCTAGGATGCCACCCGTAGTAACCACGGAACCCATCGGATTGGGAACCACAGCACAACCTCAAGGATGCCACCCATAGTAACCACGGAACCCATCGGATTGGGAACCAAAGTACAACCTCAAGGATGCCACCTGTAGTAACCACGGAACCCATTGGATTGAAAACCACAGCACAACCTCAAGGATGCCACCCGTAGTAACCACGGAGTAGAATCACACAGGGGAAAGACCAACCATGGCTCATGGTGGTAGGGTCGCATTGCTGACACAAGGTCACGAGTTTGAATTCCACTCGCTAGTAGAGGTAAGTGTGAAATCCCTGAAGGCTAAGATGGCTTGCGATTTATTAAAATTTAGCACGGAGACATAGTGAAGAGATCAGTAGAAAGCAATTCTAAATTTTATGAAGCTGTTATGCGTCTAGAACAAAAGTAGGAATGCAGCAAAGCAAGAATAAAGATTTGCAGTGGTTATGAAACACTTGGGATGAAATAGCTACATTACATACACTACAGTATCATGAAACGGAAGAGCATAAGAGAACCAGATTAAACTTGCATTGGCTTCATCAGGTCAGTACTAAAATTAAAACGAATTTCCCAGGTGGAGGGGCGAACGCAAGATCCTTTATAGCCAGTACAAAAAATCAAGATGAAAATATAGCTCAACTTGTCAAAAAATAGATATCGCATAAGTCATCTACACTAAAAATATCCACAAAGACCCCTGCTTACCATAAACAGACAGAAATGCTTTCCTGGAAGTCCGTGTTTCCTTTGTAAACGTATTGTGAGCAGAGCAGAAATATGACCCATCATCAGTCATATGTGCCTCTGCTACGCGATATGTTGACTCCTGTGAAGCATCTAGAATGCCACCATCTGATACAACATGAAAGTCTTTGTACCATGACACCTCCATCTGCGCAGGGTAGCTGTTGGGGGGTCGGCAAGTGAGGATGAATGGATCACCAATAAGAACCCCTTGATCTTCAGGGTTTTCATTGAATTCAAAGTCTGTGACTATTAGGAAAATAATAGATATACATATCACAGACATACATATCATAGACATACATATCACAGACATACATATCATAGACATACATATCATAGACATACATATCACAGACATACATATCACAGATATACATATCACAACAATGTGATTAATGCAACTTCAACTGAGCCACATCATGTCGAGTATTCACGCTAAAATCAAGATCACATGGCTCAAGGAAAGCGTTAGATTTTGCTGACAGTGATGTCAGGGTGTGAATTAGAACTAGAAAAAAGGTTTGTAGTTTTTACACTACGCAAGTGCAGGTGCTAGGGGTGTTGTGAAGCCCCCTTGTGGGTTCCCTTTCGCTATTTGAAGTCTCTTTGTGCCCAAGACTTAGCTTAAATTGAAGTCAAACAGATGCAACTAGGTAGAAAAAAGCTACAATAATCTATGATCAAGCATAGCATAATGCAAGGCTGCTAGTGCTATCTGTAACTTTTGGAGTAGGGTTAGTATGCAACATATTCATATTTAACAGTTAAATCATGTATAACCCAAAACATGCAGCGAAAACTGCATGTTTCAATCCCATTCTCGCAGTGATCGATAGTGCATGGTCCTTGTGTCTCCCAACGCTCTAATGAAGTACAGTTAGAGTTAAGTGAGTAGCACAGCAAGATATTCAATGCACAATCTTATAATATTTGAATGGAATTTCGTACTTTGTATGGCATGACGTGCTGTGGATCAGTTTGCTTCTGTCTGTGCTATTTGTCATGTTTAAGTTTGAGTATTAAAAAGGATGTTAAGGTGAGCTATTTGGGGAAATAATAGCACACCTCGAGTATTTCAGGTGAGTGTTAGTGTGAGAGTACCATAGTACTCCAGCACTCCTTGAGTAAAAAGGTCTGAAATCTAAATGAACATCAACCTAATCTACAAAATACGCCCTAACATGCCCCCTTTGGGTATGCCGACACTCACAGTGTAGACTATGGCAGTTACTATAGGTGACCTATTCAGGGATTTTAAAGGTTAAGGATCTGGTGTATCATTTAGAAAGATACCAGTCCCTGCAACTTGTTGCAACTGGTTGCATAATTTGATACAGGTCTCATAAAGGCTGAGACCGGCTATTTGGGTTTTACGGAAAATGGAAGATGGAAGTGGAATTGGAAGTGGACGAGGAATAAAAAAATGCCAGAGACAAAGAAAAACATAATCTGCATTTTCTATAGCAATAACAACATGCTATACCTTAAGTTACCTTCACTGAAAACATCAATAATTAGTGACCGGGAAATAAATATTGGTTTCATTTGATTGATAGTCGCTTGCGTTTGATCGATACAGTAGTGGCTGCAGTCTTATTGCAGAAATTATTTTGACCAGACGCATTATCTGTGCTATGGCCAGCGTTCTTTCCGTCGTCCAAGCAGGGTTTCTATACAATGATGATTTGGTTGAAACACCAAGAATAATGCTGCCAATGTTCAACAAACCTGGCTGCGATGGAAAAGAGAAGTAGAGAGGCTTGACTTGATCTATAATGAAAAAGAATATAATCGTACAAAAATAACTATTGAATGCTTAATTGCTAAAATCTCCAATACATGGGTGTAGTCATTCCCCTTCTCGTCTCAAAAGTCTTATACTTCAACTGCTTGATTTTCTCCACAACTGAATGATATCATTAGGGTGGGGTGGTACTGGGGTATGTTTTTGTCGGCGTGTGGTGCCCACAAGTTGAGGGCATGACCCTGATTTAAGGAAACGTCTAGCAAGGTCGCATTCTTATGTGTGGCGTGCATAGATATTGTTGAGGGAACAGGTGTGCTGAGAAAATTCGAGCTTTTTTGTCCTCCAGATCGTCGGAAAATATTGCAATTCTTGCTCCATGGCAACATCTTCTTGTTAACCCTATTTTAGGGAAATGGAGCACAATTTACTACTCTGATGGGCAGCACATGCCCTATCTACAATCCTGGTCAAAATAGTTTGGCACGCATGGGCGTTTTTGTCATTTTCCGTACCGCAAGTAAATGAACAAGTCGACAAGTACCGAGCCGCAAATCAGCGCGGGAGGGTGCGTTTTGTTTGACAGACTTACTAATTCTGACTTTTGAAAAATGATGTTCTGGCATTTCTAGCGTATGTGCAGGGTGTGGTAGGGCTTGCTTTAGGGCGTGCCTTGTTTTTTAAAATTTTTTCAGGTAATTTAGAGAACAAAGGGCGTGGCACTCGGGCTACAAGCGTAAATTGCTAGAAACTGCACTGAGAGTGTAGACAGAGGTTGCTAAACACCGGCAAAAAAAATTTATTGAAGTGCTTGCAACGCAAAGTGCTTTTACAAGCAAAAGTGGTAAGAAGCGCATTTTTGATTTTGGCTGAAAAAGGCCTTTTCTGCCAAATATTTTGTCCAGGATTGTAGGTATATGGGAGTAACCCCCAAAGGATAGTCCATCCTATTTTTGGAGGGTCTCCATTCAAACAGAACTTGTGTAACTTCTGGTTGAAAGCATAGTTAGTTCATATGTTTTCGAAGCGCATATGTTCATTTTCCAGGAAGGGAGACAAAAAATCCATCCTCTGGCACTTATGCAATTCTCTGGAAAAGAGCCCCCCTTGAAAAACACCCCTGAGAAAACCCCCCTGGAAATATGCCCCCATATATCACCGAAGAAAAAGCCTCCTGGAAAAAGTCACTGATCCAACATTTTTCAAGCGATGGTCACACACAGCAAGGTATTTTCCTTGTTCCGTCATGTGGAAACCATCTACGAGACGATGCAAATCGGCGAGCCAAAGTCGTTTAGATTGTCAGATAGCCTTTCTGTATTTTCCAAAAAGCCACAGTTATAATCCACCTGTAACGATGCTAAATATCATTTAGAAAAATGGCATTTGGTTTAGAAGAGCAATTTCCATGCCAATAGCCATAGTCACACTGACGAGTAAAACCGACGAGTAAAACGCGAGTTTTACTCGTCTGTGTGACTTCAGTGCGACGAGTGAAACCGCCTGTCACGTCACATATTTTCGTTCTCTCATCACTTGTCGGTGTGACTCTGCAACCCACGTGCAAAAAGAGCATATAGGGATAATGACGAGTGAAACTACTGTTTGAGAGCATCTAATAGAGAATATCGCGAGTGCTTTTGGAAGATAACGATGGAGAAATGTTTTACACGCTCACTAAACCGGCGTCACCAAATCCTACTCTTTTGGAATCTTCAGTCAACTTTCAGTACGTCAATAGGGCAATACAACTCGCTTTCTAAGCAAACGTTTTGAAGAAAGAAATTGCGAATGGACGAACATGTTATAACAGATGAGAGAAAGCAATTAACCCTATTTGCACTGGGCCCTTAGACAGTATGTTACTGGGTTGTAAAACTACTCCACCTACCCTAATTTCTGAACTAAGCATGGTGAAAGCGTGAAATTTGGCACAAAGGTGCAGGAACATGCGTACTTTTAGAAAATGGCCTAAGAGTTGGCTAAAAAGTTCGAATTTTGCTGACTTCAGCAAAAATTTCCACCTTTGTGTGCAAAATTTCGAAAATATTGCCCAAAATATTATCAGGCCATAAAATCTGAACTACTAAAGCTTTTGTCTTCAAATTTGTTTTAAATTTCTCTAAATAATGATTACTTTCTATAAACATAGGCCATTCATGCAGTTCTTGTCATCTTCATAGTGTTTTTAGCAACGGGAAGTCAAAATTTGGGTAAAAATTGGTCCAAGGTACCAGTCAAAATGTCCCCAAAAAACTTGGAAGACGAAAAAATTTCAAAATGGTTCTTATTTCATCTTATACATCTTATAGCCTATAAAATTATCTTATAAGTCACCAAGTTTTAGCTCTTAAGCTTTTGCCGTTCAGGAGATATCGCAAAAAGTTTGCCAGGGATGGGGGATAATCCACCCGTACAAATAGGGTTAAAGAAGTCAAGAGATGAAGAACGATACACTATCAACATACGTGAACTGCTACTGCGATAAAAAAAAAAGATGAAAGATCCTTCTGAAAACGAAATATCGGCTCAATCAGTATTTTTTCATGATTTGCTTTATTTGCTTATGCGTTGCAGTATTGCCTTCCCGTTATTGATGCTACCCTATTTGTAGAACTGCAGCTCAATCATCTAAACTGAAAATAATTCTTGCAAATGTATCTGTGGTGTGTATCAACATTCGTACAGCAGATAAACGGCAACAAACAAATGGAAATGCCTTTTGACAAGAACGCGCTTAAGCCACAAAGAACCCTCAAAAGTTATGAAACTGTAGATTATCGACCCAGAACCAATGAAAAAGGTCCTGGTTGTCGATTCTAAACTGCGTTCAATAGTCAAATTTTTCTTTTACCTAGCGTCGAATAATCATGTGGTTCAAACATGTAAAAAGAAAGCGTAAATGTGTACCTACATGGTAGCCACTATTGCCAACAACTAATTTTCCAGAAACATTACCTAAAACCAGGCTCTTTTCTAGGAATTCTCCGTACAAAAACATACTCTTTTGGAGGTCAGGTGGGCAAAAATCGCATGTTTTCCAGGCTTCCAGATTCCTAAAACCCAAGATCATCAACTCCCCCCTTTACAAAACTATCAAAATTTCTTAACGCTTTGCTTATACCGCAAATAATTCATATTCTTGTAAGGCATGCAAGCGACTTAAACTGAGTTTAGGCCGATTTAAATTCGTACAAAAAATAGAAAGAAAAGTTTCAATAACTCTCAGACAGTAACATAACAAAAATAAACAGAACCTTGTGCTGCAGACTGATCACTGCATTTGTGAACGTTGGCTCTAAGTTTTTTTTATGTGATTGTTGTACAGAAAACGTTGACGGCGTCAGTATTTACATGGTTGGTTTCTAGTAAACTGCTTTGAACGTTGAAAACTACAATCACGTTTTACTGGTCGGTTGGTCACACTGAACGAGATGTGAGAAACTGCGACAAGTAAAACCAGTTTTACCCATCGTGGGAAAAGCGACGAGCAAAACAGCTCATACTTTTCACTCGTCGACCGTACTCACACTGACAGGTAAAACTGATCGGGCACGTTTTACTCGTCGCTCGTCGGTTTTACTCGTCAGTGTGACTTCGGCTAATAACATCGAAGATAGGCGAGGACATCACCATTACGGAATGGCATTTGCTCGTTGAAACTAGCAGAGATGGCAACCGCAAGCATGGAAAGAGTAACCTGGAACCAGATCTCTCCATCCCTCTATACTGTAGTCTGAGCCTCTAAACCGTGTAGAGGGAAGGGAACTCGGGAACACGGGAACAAGCCGGTCTGGCTTCCATGAAAGGAAGAGCATCTGATTTCAGGTTAGGAAGGAGAAGGTACGGTTAAGAGTTTATGTGCATTCAAATTTTGTTGCATTTGTTAGAAGGCTGACCTTCATGACAACAATTAAGAACAACAACACTATTTTATAGCAAAGGCGATCCAATTTTAGAAAGCAAGGCCACACATTAAGAACGAAATCTTCAGCATTTATATTTTCCCACAAAAAACTTTCGGCAAACAAGTTTCGCATATTTTGGATAAATAATGTCATTTCGGCACTTCAAAAATTAACATACATCCTGCTACACGTCACTTTAAAATGCCGTTTTCTAAAACTGAAACTGGATACTTCAAGTGACTTTCTTGCGTTCATGGCAGTGACATTAGCCTGTCATCCAAGCTTTGATTTCCTTTCGCTCGCTTCTGAGAAACTGACAAACGTTAAGAACAATGAGACTTAGCTTAAATATGCTCGTTGTTATACAAATAAGTGTTTATGTCATACAAAAAGAAAGTTTCTTAGATTAAGTTTTTGAAACGAAAAACTTCATTGTTTTAACCCTATTCTGGTTGGGCTTTTTGATGGATGTTATAAGGTTGAGGGAGGCTAAAATTACCCCCTGGTTAATTGCTAAAATACTGAAGTAGGAAACATAAAACTTGGTAGGAATATAGATAAACATGTGAACTTTTAGAAAAATACAATAAGGCACCCGTCACTGTCCAAATTGTAACAACGTCATATAATGAAGTCAGCATTTTTGTCACCGTGATCATCAAAAATTCAGAATTTTTGGTTCATGTGAATTACGCAAAATTTTTACAAGCCCAAGACCAAACCGCTGGTTGTTTTGTATGAATTTAGTATTCTGTAACATTCCCCAACAAAATTAGTGCAAAATCCCCAAACTTAAAGGCTATATTTAAATTTTCAAATTCTTTCAACCAAAAAACACCCAAAAATGGTTCCAATGAGCTTGAACGAAATTCTCATTTCTCCAGAACTGCAAAACGGATTGCACGCAAATTTGGCAGGAATGTTGGTAATAAGGTAATACAAGATTAAAATCAATTGCAAATCGTAATACCCCCCTCCCCCACATCCAGAATAGGGTTAAGAGCAAAGCATAAGAACCTTGTGAGCTTTATCGATTTCTGCGATGAAGGCAAATGGTGATCTAGCGATAACGATTTTACGTTTAGCACTAAAGTACTGACGCCAGTAACATTTGCTTCAGAGGAGTAAAGTGGAGTATCTAGAGAAGCACTACTCATATGCCAGTAGTCATACACATACCAGGCCTTACATACACATTTTGTCGTTATGGTTCACATTTTTCTATATTTAGATCAATCAATTACTGCTCAGATTGGTTTCATTTTGATCAATCTTGTAACTGATTGCGTATAAGAACCGATCGCTACCATGACTCAATATTACTACAGTTACGTTTTTTTAGTAGATGACCATGCATTTGCATTTTGAACAGAAGTTGGTTCTTTTATTTTCAAGATTCACTGATACAAGTTTTACTCCAGAGAGCTATTATGTTAACTACTGTTTTGTCAGTTGTATTTTGACATTAAGAAAATATTTATTCTGGTTGTATACTCTGTTTCTTCTTTGCGATACCGGAACTGGCTGCACGAGGTAGCCACAAGCGAATGTGACTACGACGATGAACTTGACTTGGAAGTCAGAGCGTTTAAC
>JAOBRC010752228.1:0-10224 GCA_027575255.1 Scolionema suvaense | reverse complement strand
TTGGGGCAACTCTGTGCATATTTCGATTCATATGCCATGTCTCCTGACCATCTGGTTTGGCGTGCGGGTGGCAATTTTTGTCCAAAAATTGCATTTCCCACGGTTTTTTCCAAATGTCAAAACCTATTAATATGATTGGTGTGAATATTTGGGGCAAGACTGCAAGTGTTATGAACTATACGCCTTGTCTCCGGAAAACCTTGTTTGGCTTGCAGATGCCAATTTACATCCAAAAATGGAGATTTTCATGTTTTTTTTCCGAATATATAAAAAAACTATTCATCCAATTCTTGTCATTTTGGGTGCGAACCATATGGGATGTCTCCTGAGAATCTTGTTTGTCGTGCGGGTGGCAATTTACGTCCAAAAGTGGCGATTTTCCTGATTTTTTCTAAATTATGTCAAAAACTGTTTGTAGAATTCGTATCATTTTTGATGTGAATATTTGCGGCAAATCTGCACATGTTATGAACCGTGTGCCATGTCTCCGGAAAATCTTGTTTGGCTTGCAGGTAGTAACTTGTGTCCACAATGGGCTATTTTGTTTTTTATTTCAAACACAGCATTCATTTTTTAGCATTTTTGGTGTGATTCTTTGGGGCAACTCTGCATGTATTGTGAACCATGTGCCATGTCTGGGGAAAATGTCGTTGTAGGCTTGGGGGTGGTGCAATACGTCTGAAAGGAGCTACATTCAGGGTTTTTTTCCAGATACGTCGAAAAGGACTCTTCCTTTTTTTCTCATTTTCTGGGTTTTTGGGTGGATCTTAGGGGGGGCCTTACTTTATGCTGTGATCCATGCCTTATATCTTGGGAATATGATGTTCAGCATGCGGGTTGCAATATATATTAATATTGGCAATTTTCAGGGTTTTTTCACAATATTTCGGGAACTCTTCATAGGTTGTTTGTTATTTCTGGTGTGAATCTTTCGGCTTGTCTTTATTTTTTCATTGATCTTACACAAAGATTCTCAATTAATTTTGCGGGAGTCCACTAATTATGTGACTTGTTTCCTGTAAAACAAGGCCTGTCCACGTTACCGTAGAAAAAGATGTCTAGGACGTTGGACAGTTATTTTGGTAGGGGTTCAGTAAAGTCGGGCAATGATTGATCTTCCGATAAGTAGATGGCCAGATTGTGTTTTTTTAGATTATTCAGTTGTTGCTCTTGGGTGGTTCTGTGTTCAATGTATAGTACTGACTGGATAAGGCCCATAGGGGCTTAGTTTTGTCCGGAGGGGATTTGGGGGTCATTGATTCGCGCCAGGCGCTCTGGGCAAGCGAATCTTTAAAATGAGTTCTCTCACCGTAAGATCAAAAAGGTCGATCATAAGCTCCTGTGGCAAAAAAGGTTTTTAGTCAACAATGTAAGTTTGACTGTGTTGAAAAGAAAATATTTTTTCACGTAACCCTGTTTTTATGCGGGAAGACAGATCTGTTACCTACTTGGTTACGACAATCGAACCACGCTAATTATAAGGAACCAATCAACTTGTAGAAAGGCGCATGATAGTGTTTGTTTTTGTGACAACTGTTGTTCCGAACACCAATCAACTTATCATTATCCATTTTCGGAAGTTGTCGTCGCAAGCATTGTCAATTAGGCATTGTTTTTCAGAGTTCAAGGATGATCGTAACTGAGGAGGCACACAATTGAAACTCACTTGTTTTTGGCATTAGTAGAAATTGCTTGATACCAATCGAACAATAACATACATTGTGCGCTCAATAATCAAATCACTTAGCATCAATTCAAATTCCAAAGAGGTATTGAAAAAATAAATGCCCACTGCTTTGGTAATGTTTGAAGCAGCAAAATGTTGCAGCGAATGTAAGGTATCTTGACTGCCCGGGTGGTGTTCGTAGATCATGAATTTGTTTGAGTAAGAAGTAAATTTCTGAGGCGGCTGCACTGCTTGTATTTCCAACGGATCAGGAGGTTGAATCAAGAATGAACCACTATTAGGATAGACAACAGAGTATGTGACAAAGCTCTGTTGCGTTGCGTTGTATGGTATAGGGAAAAAAGTAAGTTAAATCCTATGTTTGTTAGGCAATTACGTTTGGCAAGAAACTGTATTCACAGTTTTTGTATCTGCTGTGATTTTAATGCGCGAATCTTGAAGGCGCAAGCCTGTGCTCTTGTTAGATTTGCATTCCTGGAAGCCATCTCCGGTATTGCAGTTTCAGTAGTTATCATAAAGCATTTTTCTACCATTTTGAATGGATTAAAGCAGGAAAGCAAGTGAAGGGGCTGATCAACAGTTATTTAATTAAAGAAAATGCACTTTTTGTTGGTTCTGGCATGTTTTTGTAAGAGTTTGGCTGTTTCCTTTTGATGACACCTCAAAGGTTGGGGATGTATTCTAGAGAGGGGGGACTTGTTCGTTGGTGATATTAGTTTTAGGGTGGTGTCTTATTGGAGAGAGGGGCGAGGGGTGGGGTATTCAAAGGAGGGGGCTTAATGGAGTCTTTACGTTATTGCCGTACTATTGGCTGTAATATCACACCGGCCGAGTATGGCATTTGAATAAAATTTCTTTTGTTGACTTCACTTCGCTGTTCTTTCTGCAGATGTCTACTTTAGTTGTATCATTGTATGCATCGATTGACCATGGCCTCATTGTGCAAGATCACTTCAAAATGGATCCTAGCCATTCAGGTGAGATACAGTCTTAACTTTTGTGAAGTGATACATAAAATGGGACGAGGAAGTTGACTTATATTGCTTCATTTCTCTTTGACAACGCTGCTAATCTATTGATGACTAGCACAAAAGATTTATTGAAGTTCTAATGCACTTCTGTAATCCCAGTTTGAATTGTGGGGGGACTGCTAGCCTGCTCACGAACTGCCCAAGAAATTCAGCTTCTCTCACAGTCTGCTCACCTTGGTACACTTATGTAATTTGCTATGTCAGTGCGAATTCAATACCCTATTGTGTGGAGGCTCTGCCACGTGCTTTCATACTGCACCGATTGCAATGAACAAATTTGAATCTTGGTGCGCATTTCAGCTGTTGCTACGATACGTAGCATAATTAGTAACTCTGCCTTTGTCCTGCTTTCGTGGGATCTTGCTAGTTTTTTACCAAGCTGCAATGTTAGCAGACTTAGCCAACAAGTAAAGTACGCTAAATCTGAGAGCAGGCTAGCCAAAAAGTGAAGTAAGCTGGATCTGAGAGCAGGCTAGGAAACAAGTGAAGTACGCTCGGTCTGAGAGCAGACTAGGAAACATCAGGAGCAAGCAACTGATGGCTTTCGACATGCCGGATGTCATACTGAGAGCAAAATGATAATCTTCTGTCTTTCGTCCAAACAAATGTGTGTTGTAGGAAAGAGAAGTCAGTAACTATTATAGAAGCATTCCAACTGGGGTCACTTAGTTTTGTGTTGGTTTTTTTCTTTTCATTATGTCTTGGGTAGCTTGTATCAAAAACTATAAAGCATGGGTTACGAAGAATCCATGGTTTCAATCATCTGCCATCTTTAAAATGGCACTGTAAACCAACCACTGGCAGTATTTCAATCCATGGTTACAATCATCTGCCATCTTTAAAATGGCACAGTAAACCAACCACTCGCAGTAAGCATGCTTCCTTGTTAACGGTCCGCAGGGACAGGGGGCCTCGTGAAAAAGTTACTGTAATTCCTGATCCACTCATCCGTTGGTGCTGAAACTTCACAAAGTGTTACCAAAATTTCCTCAGACATCGTTTAAGCTAATTTTTGTTGCCGAAGGGGGTAAGTGGGCGTGGCAACCACCTGTGGGTGATTGAGAATTTACTGACCAGCCTATAAGTACCAAAATATTTGGTAAATTCACTTTCTTTTTTCGGCAATCGTTTTCTATCGCCTATTGGCAATCTACATCCAAATTTGGTCGTATTTGCATAAGGTTAAGTTATTTTTTTCAATATTTTTCGATTTTGCTAAAATACAGCTATTTCTATTAAATTCATGACTTAAAAGGGGTATAATTTACAGACCAGATGGTCAATGAACGTGAAACTTGTCATGTGACCTTCCACTATGATTGTGTATAGGTGTACCAAGTTTCATTCCTTTAGCTATAGCGGAAGTATGTTTTCCCGAGGGGGGGGGGGGTGATACCACCCCCCGCTGTCCACTCCATGGGTAACAAAATATGTGTCTCCGTGGACCGTTAGTGTCAACTGACTGCCTGACGTCAGTATTGGCAATACGTTCCTGATGATGTTATCAGGATTTAAGAATTTTCTCTGAAAGATAATATCTCAGGAGTAACTAACGCAAAAACGATGTGTTACTTTCATAGATTATATTGTGACATATTTATAGGGGTTTCTATACCAAGTTTGTATTGATTGAAACAGAGCTTGTGGCAAATTTCGATTTCTTGTGTTTATTGAATTAGAAAGAGGGACTTCCATACCTATTCATCATAATTTATGCAGTACTGGGATGCGGTCATTATATTTTCAAATTACCATTCTCACAATTTATATTTTGCCTTTGGTTAGATTTCTATAAAATTTTGTCCTCTATATCCCCTTTGCGCGCAGTTTTCACAAATGGGGATGAGTGTATATGGAGGATTAAAGCAATGAAACTACCATTGTTCAAATGTTTTTACATGCACTATGCAGTTAAGATCCAAAACAAGTAATTCATGCAAGAAAAACAGGTCAAAAGTTGAGTTCACCTTTGCACAAGATAGATTTGAAGTTGGGCAACAACGCTGATGGAAATGTGCTCAGCAGGTGGTTGTAAAAATCATTTGCTCACAAGCCATTCATTTTCAATATTTCATTGCAATGAAACAGTTCATCAGATGTGTTACTATCATTAGAAACAAACAGATTTGTGGAATGGCGCTATTTTCGAACATAGCAGTCAATTAAATATCGTTGTCACTCTCTGTGGACAACGCGCGTTGAGAACTAGGCAAAGCAGAAAATCCAGTAATATAAAACAATGGTGCAAGACCCATATACCAAACTCATCCATTGCCAAATTGCTTACAGATTGGTACACAAATGGGTAATAGGTTTCTTAACATGAAAAACGACTGTGCCTCGTGTCTGTCGCCTTTTCACAAAAATTTAGGTTCCCTTGCTTAAGCACTCTCTTACGGCTGATTGAAAGTCCAAAGCTCAAGTCTATAATATCTTATTACTTAACAAGCGTGCAGCGTCCACACATACGTGGACAGCCAGAAAAAATGCCTTAAGGTGCAGGTTTTAAAAATTTTCTTGGATATGTATTGAAGGCCATACAATACAGAATCAAGGCCCATCAATTTTCAATGTTCCATTTAGGTACACACCTGAAAGGAATATGCTCTATACTGGAGTCAGATGACCACTGGTCCATGATTTCAAAGTTAGAATTGTTTTTTCATCCCCTTAAAAACTGCTGTCTACAAGTACACACAGATGAGGCCTTGCTTCAACTGCTATCTACAAGCACACGCAGATGAGGCCTTGCTTCTACTGCTGCCTACAAGCACACACAGATGAGGCCTTGCTTCAACTGCTGTCTACAAGTACACACAGATGAGGCATTGCTTCAACTGCTGCCTTGGTCTGTTACCAATGGCCGATAGCTGCTTTCTATGAGGTAGTTGTGATTATCAAGAATTTGATAATTCGCAGACATGCATGCATGATGTTTCAATTCTGATCAGGTCACCATGACAAGGATATGTAGCTGGCAACAAATGCAGTGCATGGGAAGAATCAAAATTGGTAACACTAATCTGTACTGGTCGTATGCATGCTTTATTTTGTAGTGTTTACTGAGGCCCTTGGCAGAACCCATGAATATGCCAATGTGAGCAGACTCAGAAAGATTGAATCTTCAATTGACCTGGAACCAGATTCTTCATTCTTCTGTACTGGAGCCCACTACTCTTAACCATGTAGAGGTCCCAGTTGACCATGAACAGGCTGCTAACTGGCTACTAAAGCTAAAGATAGGGTTAGATCTGCACCTTTTTGAAGACGGATTTATGTGGCAAAGAATTTATTTTTCTCAAGCGCAGTTATTTGCTTCTTGAATGAGAGAACATGTTTTAAATTCGTTTTCAACTGTGACGGGGACCTATCCCATGCGTGCTTCGAGGACTAGCTCATGGAGAAATATCACTCTGTTTTGAGCTCAATTGAATCCATACACCCTGTGCTTTACAATAAAAACTGCTACCATCTGCAATGCTCCCACATGTTTTGACTGAGGTA
This sequence comes from Scolionema suvaense, assembly GCA_027575255.1. NCBI lineage: Eukaryota > Metazoa > Cnidaria > Hydrozoa > Limnomedusae > Olindiidae > Scolionema > Scolionema suvaense. The sequence continues at coordinate 4,002 of JAOBRC010752228.1, read as the reverse complement.
TCAGGGGGATAGCTGGTCTGTTTGTTGTACGTTTACATAGGACAACATCTTATTTCCCTCGTCTATTGCACTTACTACGCATGACATTTTTCTGATATCTTTGCATTTGTGACTCTTAATGCTTCTGTTTCAGTGATGCTGGGAGTAGACATACCATACTACTACTTTGCGAAAGCGGTATGTCTCATTTGATTTTCATACTATATTACTTCTTTGTGAAAGCGGTATGTCTTGTTTTGTTTTCCTATATGCATTTAAAGAAGGACAGTTTTGATCTTGAACGCCGTGGTTCTATTTGTTGGTTTTTTTTTGGTAGTTTTATTACGTGCAAGAAAATAATGAAAGCATCTCCTAGTCCTATTTTTGATACTGTTATGTGTCCATATGTCATCAAGTGGATCTCTGATGGGGGAACGCACTCCACAGGTAGAGTGGCTTCGTTTCTGTTGACATCTGTATATTTACCCTACAAGGGGCGGGATGTTTGGACATTAAATAAGCCGGTGAGGGGGGTGGGGTGGGGAGAACAATTAGTCGAAAAATGAAAATTTCCAATTCCTCTGAAAAAGATCTGAAAAGTCACGAAGTTTCAATATTGCACCGTTGTAAGTTGTTCCAAAAAAAGAAAATCACGTTCGTAGCCGACGGCCCCTAGGCCCCCCCCCCTGCTGTGCAGGGTTAATCAATGGAAATTATAATGTGCATTTGCATAGATTCAGTTAAGTGTTGGTTTTGATGAAGAACAAACAATTATTTTTGTTTCTTCATTATTCTCATAATTATTGTGCCCTGTTTCATCTTAGACCCTGGATGAAGATAAACAGTCAGCAATGTCGCCAAGTCCAAACCTGCAATCTCCGTCTAAATCCAGCGAACAGAGACTTGCCTCTGGTACTCCAAGCTCCTCTACTCTTGTTGACTCAAAGCCGGCTGTGATCAAACCAAAAAGTTTAGTTGCTCCGCGAACAATGCGCGATTTCGTGGGATTGGAAGATGCAGACAGTGCTGTGAAAGAAGCAATGTCTAATTTCAGCTATCTGTCGGCTGTTGGTAATATGGATGAAGCATTCAAAGCGATTAAAGCGATCAAAAGGTGTGTACAGGATCAAGTGTTGATATTGAATTTCAGAGTTTTTTTTTCTAAGCATGGTTTTGTTCGTAGATCTTGGGTCTGAGTGGAATGCCTGCACAGACAATAGTGTATGTGATACTACAGTAAGTATGAGAGTTAAAAACATTGAATTCATTCAATTCTGAATACATGCATAACATTTTTGAAGCTGATTTCGGTTGACGAATTGAAGGTCTTCTCGAATTGTTGATTGTTCTCTGCTCTTCGATTCACTATCACTTAGTGCTAGGTTTTACCCATGGCTACCTCAGAGAGTAGCTACACTCAGAGGAATAACAAACCAGTATCTGCCTTATAACCTTTAGGGCTCTAGAATGGCTCAGTGGTAGGGCGGTCGCCTTGGGCATACAAGTTTGAGGATTTAAATCCCACTGGCTGCCGCTGGTAAGCCCGAAATCCCTAAAGGCTAAGTTAAGTAGGGGTTCAGTAAAACCTAGCACTGAGTGATAGTGAAGCGATGAGCAGAGAACGAATCTACAATGTCGAAGCTTAATACTTATACGTGATTCATAAAAATTCATGTCTCATTTTTGCTGAAAAAATTCGTTTTTTCCCTGGTATTTTTTTCCAGGATTGCAGATGTTTGTAGTTAGATTTAGAGATCAATAGTTATTTAGCTATTGGTATGTAGCTATTAGGTATTGTTATGCAGCTATTAGGTATTATTATGTAGTTATTTCTACAGTACAAATGGATGCATGTACACTTTCAGCTGTTTCTCTGGTACATGATACACGTGTATATACGTTGACCACACAGAAAGAGGAAAGCATGTGCACTGATGTTGAGTACTGTTACTGTGGATAATAGTGTAGGCTTTGCTGTTGAATACTCCTTTGCTGTTTTGGAAGCGCTTTCCTCTGTCCTAGGAACTCTTCAGTATACAAATATATGACTATATGATGTTCTGTGTTTTTGCTTTGTTTGCAGAGCCAACTATGATGTGATAAACATAGCGAGTTTAGGATTGCTAGAATGTTTTCGAGCCAAGCAGTATCTTGATTTCTGGTAGATCTAGTAGTTTTGTTATTTAGTTTTACTGTGCAGTTGTAATGGTCTTTTCTCGTCTCTGCAGCTATCTTCTCGCTAAGTCAAGCAGTACCTTGACTGCTGGTAGTTCTGATAGTTTTGTTATTTCTTGGTCCGGTTGTATGGTGCTCTTTTCTTGCCTATGTTTATATTGACATTTACTGGACCAGTAGCTATCGTCTCGTGTAAGTCAAGCAGTGCTTTGATGTGCGTGGTAGTTCGGGTAGTTCTCGTTTTTATACTGCAGATGTGTTATAGTCATTTCAGTGTATGCAGCATACTTCTTGTTTCTATCCTTTTGTTAGTTCTTGGTAGTATTAGTTCAGTCTACACTTTGTTTTTGTATGTTACAATTGGCTGTGATTCTGTGCCCTTGGTTTTATGAAGAAGAATTCAGCTTATTTAAATGGGAGCAATGCTGAATGAAGTTTTGATAGGTTATAAAATGCAGCGAAAAATGACACTTATTAATAACTCAGGCATCTTTGCAATTACAATGCCCGGATGAGGAGGGGGAATTATGCCTGCAGCTCCACTTGCCCCGTAAAAGCCAAAAGTATGCAATTCAACAAAGGAAATATGGAAATTCAAGGAAATATGGTATTTTGTGATAAAATAGCTTAATATTCTAAAGTTTTGATCAGGAGTGAGATCGTGAAGTTGAGAAAAAATTTGCTATCTTAAGGGGATTTTTTTGCGTGGATTAATTTTTGTGAGTGTTGCGAATTTTTGCTAAATTCACAATATTAAATCCACGCAAAATTCATCAAAATGATGTCATAAGCTGACCTATGTGCATGTCAATAACCTCCTCTATTTCTTTCCTTGATGGTCATTCGCTAAATTACTTTCACGCAATTTCTCTGCAAATCTCTGATTCGCAAAAATAAATCCATGCAAAATGCCATTAAAATAGGATTCGCAAACATAAGTCCACACAAAAATAAATCCCCTTAAGGTGTGTCATCATCTTTGTATGGTTCTGACCTTGGCTCAATAGCAAGGCACCTTCAAATGACTTCTACACAACCTCCTGGATGTATATCAAATGAACATCAATCATGAATTAGTAGGGTTTTGCCTTTTTCTGCCTATTTTTAAAATGGGCCAAAGTTGGCCAAAATGACTTTAGTCGGAGAAAACAATGAGCTGCTTGCTCGGGTTACAGTTTGATGACAGAAATTATTATTGGTGTGTTGGAGCGCCTATTGAACGTTTGTTTTACTGCCATGGTTTCAGGCGTCTAGCAGCAGTATTTTTTGCACTGCCACGCAAAAACTATGCTTGCAAACAAAATCCGCAGCCTCTTGTGCTGTTGAGGGTTAACAGCCATAAATCTCGGACGCTTTTATTTTCACTCAAGAGCAAAAATGTCCCAAATTTGAATGTCTGAAACTTTTAGAAACTCAATGCTAAGTTGAACCCGGAAAAAATAATTCTGTCACAAGGTTGCTTACAGTGCGAATCTAGCCATTTAAAATGGAGGTATAATTTTTCTGATTGACAAAGAAAATGTGTTTCCTAATTTCCCCCCTTATTTGAAGATTGTAGAGGCATAATTTTTCCTGATTAATAAAGAAGTTTATTGCCTGCCTACCTCGCGTTTAACCCATTAGAAATGTTAGCTTCGAATGAAAATTCCTTCCTTGGTGGCTGCTGTCAAAATTGCCGTAGATTCACCTCTGATAATGATTAAGTATCATGCTCTCGTTTCCTTCTTAATTTAGTGGGTCGGTATGGGAGAATATGGCGCGCATGTGTGTAAAAACGAAAAGACTCGATGTTGCCATGGTCTGCCTGGGGAACATGAGCAATGCTGCTGCAGCGAAAGCCGTCCGTGA
>JAOBRC010752117.1:0-10225 GCA_027575255.1 Scolionema suvaense | reverse complement strand
TGGTGTGCTTAATGAGGTGTTGGAGCTGGAGCCTGCTCTTGGGTTTTGACTGACTACGGAGGTTTGATCGAAATATTGGACAGAAATTTTTAACTGGTTTTTCCTCATTGTGAAATTGGATTTTGTGTGTTTCTTGACTAGTGGGCAACAGCTGAAATAGGTAGTGCTTTTGTATTAAGGGAATATCTCAGATTGGTTTTTGAAGAAACTTTCTTGGATGCTAAATTGATCACTCAAGAAATACAGTATCTTTATTCCCCAATATATCCCCTTCTTAGGGCAACCGAGTTCGCATAGCAGAATATTCAAGAACATGTATTATAAGTGTATATAATAAATCACCCTGGTTGGATTTCTATACCACAATATGTATACATGCGACTGTTCTCCAGACTATACTTTTGATTGCTTCTATCCGTTTTATGAAGACTGTCAATATAGAAATACAGACAATGACTAATATGACCTATAGCATCCAAAATGAATTGACCAATGAGTGAAGAGGGCAACATGAAAACGACCAAGAAGGAAAAGGAGATCAATATGTGGTGACATTACAACAACCCACTTGTCAACTCTAAAATTGGTTGTGGAAATAGCAATATCTTCCTAATGCTAGGAGATGCAGCCAAAAATTTTCTAATTCGTAACTCAGGCAGACTATATTTTTTGACCAGTAACTGAAACAAACGTTATGTCCAATGAGTTTTATCTGAAACTGTTCCTTTATGGAGATCTTGTTTTGTCTGAAATACAACAATTTCAGTAGCAATTGATGTTCTATAAGTCATGTCAAATTGTGTTCAGAGCACCTGCATTGTCACATAATGTATCTATTATAGCATGTCATGGGCTTGACCGAGCACCTAGACTTAAGTGCAATTTATTTGTGCAAGTATTTTTGTTGTGGTTATGGACAATTTCTACAACTTTCTGCGCCATGCGAAGTTTCATATTCACCAAAAATGACAATGAACAGACTTTCAAGTAATTAACTATTTCGTCAATATTTGTTGCGTGCAACAAAAAGTTCTGTACTTAGATGATAGCATGATTTAAAAATACTAAAATACTGAAATATTTATTAACATCCAAGAAACCAGCTTTCATGCATTATGATCTAAATAAGCACTAACTTAAATTAGTTTTCTCTTCATCTCAATATTTTAGTCCAGTTTTGAAGCCCACGGTAATGGCAGCATTTTTGTTTCGCCTCTCCAAACAGTGAAACGCATAGAATCCTTATCTCTTGTATAAATACATATAGAATCCTATCATTATTCTCCTTACATTCTGATCAGGTTTGGGAAAAAAATCCAGGGCGTTGACTTTGATATCACTCGAACATCGTAGCTTATTTTTAGAACGGTGTTTTGAAAAATCTACATTGTAGAAAGACGAGAACGGTGGGATTTCCTTTGAGCAATTGAATAAAAACTCACCTTTCGAATGCTCTTACCTAAGTTTACCATCATGGATTAAGCTTGCGAAACCTCACTACTGCGTATGTGTTTGTAGTTGGAAGAGTAAACTGTCTGATAGTATGAGAAATGGATGAACCTTTATTCGTACATTTGAAAAAGTATATGCATGTAGCTGGTGGTTAATTAGGAGTTTCTGTAACTGAAACATTATTCTCACTAATATTGAAAATAGGTGGCGACATAGAAAAAGCAGATAATCTGAGATGCTGCCGCATGACTATTTGCTCAGTAGTCCTTTTGTGAAAAAATGGAAATATTTGAGAAATAATTGTCGCATTTGACAAAATAATGGGTGTTTGTGGTGCCTTACGGCTACTATTGAGTACCTTGCTCACTTACTAGAATTACCTGCTGATCCCAACCCTTTTTGACAACAGCTGTTGTGTATTATTTTCTGTGCTTTCAAAATTAGGCAGAAGTTCAAATTTTTGAGTGTTTGTGCCTGCTGGTTTTCATGAATGTCTGTAAATATGAGAAAGAAAAAAAATGGCAATTTTGAGAAGCAGCCTGATACAAAGAAAACATATCGCCTGATTCTGTCAAATAAACTGTATTATTCTTCCAGGTCCTGCAAACCCTGGCGAAGGAGGAGATGGTGGACCAAGCACTGTGATCCTGATTGTTCTCTCTGTTCTATTGTTCTGTTTCCTCGTCATTACCATTGTCATTACAACTATCGTGCTGCGAAGGAAGTATAGGTATGTATTTTTTTTATTCTTCCAAGGTTTTATTGCAAAAGCAAGAAATGTCCAGTATGGAGACACCAAAGCCTATAGTCAGCTGGGCTGTATCGAGTCATGGTCAGCATAGTAAGACAGTTCTTTCAAAAGTAGGCAGCAGCAGCGGGCTCCATGGGACTCCCAACTTTAAGTATTTAGTCTTAGTGGCGACCGCTTTTCAAAAATACGACTAAATCAGAAAGGAAAAATGGCAATTTTCAAATTTTCACAAGTGAAGGTGTTCTGTGTGTTTTTAAATGTGTCAGCTCTTTGGTAGCACATGTACAACTTTATATCTCATTGTCCGAAGTTTTCTCCAGGGGAACGAGCTCAGCTCGCAAAATGAAATGCGCCTCAACAATGCTGATCTTTTCACAAGATTTCTTTTGCATGTCCTGTACATTACTTTTCGACTGTGAGGCTTTTCATGTTTTCTAATTGAGTTGTATTCCTTATGATGTAAAGGCACTTAAGAGTATTTTGCTTATGTTCTATAGGGGTAATTTTTTTGAAGTATGGCCATTGGCTATTTGCTTGGACTAGGCAAGATAAGGCCATGCTAACTGGATCGTGTGTTATGTGTAAAACGGTGAAAAGTTGGATGCGGCAAGCCCTTCATTATGCGGAAAATTGTGGATGCAGTGTCCATTTTAATGCCACATATGTTGAACTAATTGACTGGTGTAGACTATCGCAATATGAATGAGACAGATGAACGAGATGAAACACATTAGACAAACAGGTCTCCCAGATTGCATAAAAATATTAAAGTATAAAATTTTCAATTTGGTATAGATTTTTGAAAATAGGCACACAATTTTTGGGTTGAGCGTAAAATAGCATAATGTGTAAATGTTAGCTAAATTCTTTAATTATGTTTTTAAGGGTTTATAGTACAAATAACCAGCTGAAGATAGTCCTAGTTCTTGCATACGTTGATCCCTCTTAGCCTTCTGACTCTCCTTCTGACCACCAACTGTTGGTCTGTTTTGTTTGTCTGTTGGAGCTCCACCGTGTAAAAAGGTCATCGATTTATTACACTATCACATATTAAAAGTATAAGGCAGTTATAAATTTTGAAGGGTGTGGCATAGAATAACTAGATTCTTTAGAGATATAGCATGGAAAATTATAAAGTATGAGATAAATTTGGCATAAGTTCATAAAAGAATTTGGGTTTTTGGGCTGGGAGGCTTGGACTAACGATCGGATTCAAGTGGAGAAACTGCCGGTGGTTACACCCGTAATTTTGGTGAAAATAGAATGAAATAATGCGGCAAAAAGGTAATAAGATCCACTCAAGCGGCAACCAGAATAAGATGTGGTCCCTGACGCATGCCGAAAGATCAGCTTTGCGTGGCCTAATGGTGCTCCAAGAGCATGCGTCGCATGAAAAGGGCAACGAAGAATATGTGTATTTTTATGTTATTCTGTTATCAAGGGACTCCTTTCCTATTAGTTGTTTATGTTTAGACTGATTTACTAGGTGATTTGCTGGGCGGCCTTAAAACGAATTTGTCCAACCAGTGTCCATAGAAACGGCCATGCACAATAGGTTATCCACTGTTCTTCTGTAATTTCTGATAAATATAGACTTAAATGCACTCAAGAAGGGGCGAGAAACAAAAGAGGAGGGGGTGAAAGCCTGGCATGTTCTTTAAAAGAGTGATACATCAATGCCTGCAGACAATATGACTCAGATAGATCTACCCAAGTACCTGCCCAAAAATCAAAAGTCCAGTTGATTATGCGTGGTCCTTTGTGGTGTAGCTGCATTCAAAGCATGGCTCCAGTGTGTCCATGCTTCATATAGTATTGTGTATTGATACACCATTGATGGAGTGGAATATGCTGTTTGTGAGATGCAGTTAATTTATTGATGAGAAATTGGGAGCAGTTGAATATACTTTTAAATCATGCAGAACTGATGCTAGTGAGGCCACTGAAGTGTGCACCAGTGCACTCTGCTGATTGTCAGTATTTCAGGAGAATGAACAGGCCCACAGGGATTCTTACTGTTAAAAATTATAGCCTTACTGCCATAGTTAACATTACATATGACCTATAAAAAAAGAGTATGATAATATCTTAGGGATGTGGAGAAGCTATGTATTCTTCTGCCTGATTCTGAGACAACTTTTGAAGTTCTTGTTCGAAAGTAGCATAATGAAAATGTAAGGTTGTTTGAGTTAGCCATGTTCTCTATATGCCTTGCGGATCTTACTTGTTCTGTTCCTGATAGAAATTTTCTCGTTGAGACTATGATCTGCACTTTTGGACTTAATAATATTCAAGTGCTTGAGATATTTAATGTCCGTTTTATTTTGTTGAATGTTATATGCTGACACTCTTCATTGTCTGATCCTGTTCACTTAGCCCCGTTTGGACCGTAAGTTAAACCACTGTATATCTCGCTTGATCCATCTTTCTTCGGTCGTTCTTAATTTCTGGTTTTTATGCGCTTCTGAATCAGATGATCAGTCAGTGCATTGGTTTCACTGCTCCTGGCTTCTGTATTTCTTGGATTGGATCAGCATGTGCAGTACTTTACCGGGTTGGAGTTGCATGTCTAGTGGAGTTTCACTAAGATGTTGTTATTGTTTGCATATTAATGGATAAACTATTGGTTGTGTTTTTGTATTGTGCCGTATATTCATTGGAAAGCAATATAAAAGTTTTGTGGCATATTACCGATCACTACTTAACTAATTCACTGAATACTGTGAATTTTTTGCTGACTTGGACTCAAATTTCACTGAATTTTAAGGCTACCCTTTAGTTGCAAGACCTGTTAGAAATAATTATACAATCTGAGCATAGTTGATTTCGTGTCTAGCAATTTCATTGTGTGATCACCTCCCTATCTAGTTGTGTCATAATTTGGATGACATTGTGATGGTTCTGTTTCTGCAGGTAGTATTGATGATGGCAGTGTGCATGCCTCCGTCTAACATTTTTCTCAAATACGTGAGTTATTGAGTGGCTTTCGAAGAAAAAGATTATATTTATTTGAAGTAAATGCCTGTGAGGATGAAGTGAAGGTCAAAAGCTCTGTGCTGAAATTTTGTGCAGTTGTGATAGCTGAATTGTGTGTTTATACAGCTCCTATTACTTGCATAGAAGAGCTTAGGTATCAAGAAGTCAGTGTATTTACAGGATCTATCTGTTTGATGGCTTTTAACTTTTATGCAGTCTTAAACTCTGCACAGGCCCGGAGAACCTACTGGGCCCACAGCTATAGACTTAATTGTATGTTTCCGGAAGAACTTTCCATGTATCATTAAGACTTTTTGAATTTTTGTCTCTTTTTCGGAGGAATTGGATACAATTAAGAAAATTTTCACATTTTGAATATTTTGGGCATGATTTCACCTATTATTTACACAATTTAACACATGGTGACCATGGGAAATCGAAGAAAATTACTGAAACCGGTATAATAATATGGTAAAATAGCCTTAACTAAATACAAGTTTCGTGACCGAAATTTTGACATTTTTCGAAAAATGGTAAAAAATGACCATGCATGGAAAAAATGGTGACATCATCACAAAGGTGCCACCTGCAAAATATGTTGCATACTAATTTGATACATGCTCATGTGATGTGACATCCTACCAAGTTTTGAGTTGATTGGTTTAGTGGTGTGGATTTTATGGCCTAGCCACCCCGCCCTTGGTTCAGAAGTCCCAGGCCTTGCAGGGTTAAAGCGACTGTCTCAGAAATGCTTTAGAGAGTAGATGAACGCGTTATGGTTTTGATGCTATTACGTCTGGGTAATATAAAAAATGTTTGATACTATTGCATATGGTGTAATAGAAAAAATGTTTTCCATTTAAAATGGTCTCAAAGTCAACTATGCCGATGGTATGAAAGGTGAATATCGTTAGGATTTGACCCTGATTTGAATTGATGGTGGAATTAAAAATTCATTAAAGTTGGCATAAAAAAAGCTTTATCTTCCTATAACGCTAGAAAATGCATCAGAGTTCTATCTGGGGCTGTTGCTTTAATATCCCTCATAAACTTTGATGCAAAAGGAGTGTATACTGCAATAATACTGTAATCTGCAATAACTTCGCCTTTTTTTCTAAAACTTTCTACAAGTCCTTGTCCTGGGGTGATTCTGCTAGGAAATTGCACCATTGTTAATAATCCCACAGTTCTTCTGAACTCTCTCATGCCAAATCCTTTCCCTAGGTTCACCACAATAGCATCCAATGCTCACAGATGTTCTTATGTTGTTGCAGTAAAAAGAGCTAGAGAGACTTTACTGCTTTTGCTGTGGCTAGATTAGAAGATCAAAGAGAATAGAGTATGGCATTATGCCTGAGATATTAGGAGATCTGCTATAAGCAAACTGAGTGTGTGTCCCAAGAGATTTCATAATAGCTCTTCTCTATGCAGAGTACATCTTGTTTATATGTTTTGTTGGTGGGGAACCATATGACGTTTTTTTTTAGTTTTGTTTGGTGTTCTTATTTTTTTTTCTGGGCATCTGCTAAATGACGATAATGTGCAACTTGAGAAATTTCAGCTTTTGTATTTATTTTCCCTGTTTCTTGTTTTGTTTACTTGCTCAAAGTAGGCGTTATTGACTCTTGATCCGAAATTCTTATGTATGGAGGAATTACGCAAAATGCATGTGGTAATTTAGTAGATCATTAGCTCGAGAATGAGGTCTTGCATAAAGAGATGGCAGCAGGCCGCAGAGTGCATCTTCCTACATAAAATTAATATTTGCAGTGGCTGTGTGGGAGCTGGAAAAAATAAAAAGTCCATGTGGGTTCGTTGTATGTGCCTCGGAATCCATGCTTGGCTGAAGGATAGTGTATGATGACGGAAGGATAATATATGAAGAATACATAGCTTCTATATGACTTGAGGATGGTCTTACAATTGTTGATGTGATTTTAATAAAGATTTGCACTTTTTAGTTTTCTGTATTTTTACCTTGACTTGAATGCCTGCTCTGTCCTATTTTTCTGCCTTTTCTTTGTGATGTTATGTCTTCCAGTTTGTCTGAGGCAATGATTAACTTTACTGTAAACTCGTCACACTGTTTTCAGTACTTTGTGCTGGTAATATACTGCTTTTGCTCGAAGCCCTTTTCTTAGACAACCCAGGGCTTATTTTAGCCCCATGTTGCTATCGAACGCAACAGGCTGCCCCTCAGGTTCGAGACAATAAGATCCTTTGAAAAACATGAGAAAACCTGCCCCTCTTCTAAAAATCGAACGCATGTCCTGCCCTTCTAGAACATGCCCTGCAACGTCCTGGGAACTCTACCCAATTTCCTGCAAATAAGAAAGTAGTTCTGGGGTCATGGGATGAAAGCAAGGACGTAAAAATCAAAATAATTGCCTTTTCTTCAATGTCTTGCTCATTAGAGGTCGTCATACATTTGGAAAATATGACTTGTTGCTCCCCACACTTCTTAAAATTTGCAAAATATGAACATCTTGTAGAGGGATATTAGAGGGCTTAAAAAGTGCTTTTAATTTCTACAAATACTTTCTGTTGCATGACAGTTAAATGCACATCTTTGTTATGCTCTAATGTTGTGGCACACTAGGGATAACTAGTGGAGTTCTGGGTTCGTTTTTTGTGATTTTCCCTTCTTGTTGTGGCGATGTATTAGTTAGACGCACGCGACAGAGAATCTGAAATCGACAGAGAATCTGAAATGGACAGTTGTTCATCAGTGGAGTCTTCTCCTGCCCCTGGAAAGAAATTGAAGCGAAAGAGTAAGCGAGAAAATGCTCAGCCGGGTAATAAAGACACTCAGACTATGTCTTCTAAGTTATCAGGTATCCAGTTGTCTTGCTCAAACTTCTTACTTCTCCTTTCTCCTCGTTCCAAACGCAGAGGTCGTGCTGCTTGTGCAACCACAGACGATTTCAACTGTGCGTTGATGTCCCCGTGCCGTAACGGTTTGGTGAAATCTCCTAGCAAAAGAAAGACATTCTCCGGACCAGATATCGCAATGAGACAGAGGATTAACATCAAGGGGATGACTAGGTCAGTAGTTTTTAATTTAGGGAAAGCACCTTTTTACGTTGTTAAGTATTAATATTATTCAAGAGCTGTTCTTTTTTAAAACAGTTTGTTATTACTTAACATCTCTTTGCACAATGATTGTAAGTGGCAATGGAAAATGTTTGCATTTCTGTTTTTTTCCAAACAACTTGTGGCTGTGGTGGCCTTATGTAGGGCTGTGAAAAATCAAATTTTCTGTAATGACGCTTGTCTATTTATATGAAGGGTTCTAAAAAAGTTGTAGTTTTTGCCAATGTCAAAGATTTTTGTTGGACGTAACCTCTGGTCATTCACTGATATTTCCTACACTTGGAGGAGAATACAATTTTCACACTGTTTAACTTATTCGGCGTGGGAGTGGAGAGGAGACTGAGGGGGCCGGCTTTCTAATCTATCCTGTCCAAATTTGGTCCACGGATTCCATAGACTTTGGCCTGTTGTCACGCGATGTGCGACTGGTTTTCAGATTTTTGGATACATGAATTTGTGAAGTGACTGAAAATAAAGACTTTAAGGATGTTTTGTCTATTTTTAGTCGTACGATTTACAATGCATGTTTTTTAAATATGGCATAATTAGGCTCCTACTACTAGTATTGTGATGATTTCGTTGATAAATTAATGAGGTTACTAAAATTGTGATGACCTCAAATTGTTCATTACATGTCGATCTATTACTGCACAAGTTTGATGATGGTGGCCAAAGCCAGCCCGGCAATATTGAGAGGAATCAACTTCTACCCTCATATATGTTCATAGGCTAAAAGGCACCATATGGAAAATGGTGAAAATATTTTGAGTTTCTCAGATTGGATGCTGATGCTGGTCAAAGTAGAAACGGATTCCAAGAAACTATTGTTTTTGTTGTTATTGTTTTCTCCCGTGGATGTATTTCCAAGTTGATTATGAATGTCTTGCTTGCTCCAGTTCTTGTCTATTGCCACAAGTGAGAGGTAAGCTGGCTGAGTGCTGTTCCATCTTAGCAGTAGGTTCTATTAAGACCAAAACCGGTCCAGATGTTCCTATTAAGCCCCTTCATTCATTGTTTCATGAGAGTTATTTTGTTGATGTCAGTGAGATAGAGAGTGATGAAATAGTTCAGGTGACTTCAAACCTGTGATTTGGTCTTCATGGCATCTGGTATGTGAAAGAAGATGATATAGTTTGATAACTTTATTTAGGATGTCAGCTGTTGACAGGTTTCTTTTCTTACTGGTGTTGTTTCGCGTGTATTTCAATTGGTCCAGGGAATATTCTGTGAGAGGCTGCATTTCATTTTTTCTTGGATATGAATATAGTTCGTCCTGTTGCAATGCTTTTCTTGAGTAGATTTTTTTGTATATTTTTTTGTATATTTAGGCCTGTCCATATGAAGGACTTCTCGGCGTGGGTGGCAAGAAGCCAATCGGATAGTGATTTCAGATTTGCCGAAGAGTTTGAGGTGAGTGACCGTGAATAATCAATGGTGTAATAGCTTGGTGAATCGAGGGCTTTTCATTAGCAGTTTGTAGTTTTGGGGTGGGGTCTTCTTTGAGATGGCGTAGTTTATATTTCAGGATGTCTTATTAAATTCACGTGTCATAATACAACTATCACATTGGGTGAAACTTTGTTTGGCGAGAGGGATGAATTTTTGACTGGGTGATGAAAAGTTTGGCCGGCGCATAATTTCACCCAACTCTCTTTACATTTCCTATGACAAAGTATGGCAAAATTGACGAAATTTGGCCAGGTGACACAAATGTTCACCTGACTTAAATTTTGCCCAACAAAGTTTCACGCAATGAAGGTCTTTCTTTGTGAACTAGTGGAATAGTGTTATAAAAATAATGAGGCCTACCACTCAATCTGGTCTTCTGTCTACCAACATCCTGTTTTCCCGAATTTGCCTTCTATTGCTGGCCTGCACAGGCCTGTAAATAGTGCCGGACATCGGACATTTGTCCGGCATGACCTCCAAAAATTGCTCCAATGTCCGGCATAA
>JAOBRC010752006.1:0-10225 GCA_027575255.1 Scolionema suvaense | reverse complement strand
CGTCTCGTACGTCAATCACTCGATTAGACTCGTACTGTATTATTCAACCATCCTCGAACTCGTACTGTAACTAGTACCTATGGATTTGGTTTTAGTTACACCTTGATGACGTTCAGGGCCAAGGTCAACTATGCGCTCTCGTAGTACCTGTGGGTCTAACACCTAGTGTTCACGATAAACTATGCCGTTAGTACCGTGTAGAAATGGCCTGATTTCCTTTGCGAAGTACGGTTTGAGAGCAAGGTTGGCTTGGTCTATGGGTTGCCTGATGGCTTCTTTCAGGGGATTAATTTCTGGGCATACCTGTGTGGCTATTTTCAAGTCTGTGAGAGTAACTGCTGTGTGACTACTTACGATGTGCATAATCTTTGCTTGTATGGTGCTATGGGCTTTATATTCAGTGAGGTTGGATACGAGGGGATGTCGTGACACGAAATCGGATATGTTTAACGTCCCAGGGCGATAGTATACTTCGTAGTCATAGCCCTGGACATCCAATACAAATTTCTCAATTTTATGGAACATACTGCATAGTGGCTAGTGATCAGTAATTACACGAAATTTGTGGAGCACCGAGAAGATATTTCCTTAGTTTCATGATTCCCCAACGGATTCCCAGTGCTTCACGCTCAGTTTGCAAATATCGACTTTCAGGATCTTTCAATGACCGAAATTTGAATACGATAGGTTGATACTCATTTGTATCTTTATTTTGCTGGAGCAGCACTGCCCCTAACCCGGTAGGGCTGGCATCCACCACTAACTCAGTCTGAAGGCCAACTTGGTACAGATGGACGAGTGTATCTTTTTGTAGACTGTTCTTCAATTCATTTAAAGCTACATCGTGCTTTGTTTCCTACGACAACTTAGAGTTAAAAAGCAGCTGACGAAGAGGGGCTGTAAGCTGAGCGTACTGTGGAATATATCTCTCGCTAAAGCCAGTCATTCCCAGAAACGATCGGAGCTCGGACTTGTTGGAAAGACGTTCCGCAGTTTGCAAAGCGTCCACTTTAGCTCGATGTGGCGTGATTCCGTTTTTGTGGAATATGAGTCCAACAAATTTGATACGTTGAATCTTGTACGTCGAATTCACACTTTTGCAGGTTTGCTGTAATGTGGGAATCCCGGAGTCCTTGGAGAACTTGTCGCAAGGTTCGGTCGTTTTCTGACTATGCGCCACCGATCAGTATATCGTCTGCCAAGTTGATTTGGTTTGGAATGTTTGAGAGAAGAGCGCGCATCTCATTTTGCAGAATATCTTGAGCAGATTTTGTACCGTAATTCAAGCGTTTGTATCGGTTAAGTTAATCTGGGCCATAGAACGTTGTGCTGTGGCGAGAATGCTCTTTTCGGTCAAACTGATGATAGGAGTCTTTCAAGTTCAGCTTGGAAAACGTGGAAGCTCCGTGGAAACTACTGATGACCTCTTCGGTGGTTGGTATCTCCGTGGAGGGTCGAAGTATGGCTTCATTTGCCGTTCGCATGTCCACAAATAGGCTTATCTCAGTTGATCGAGGTTTTGGAGCAATGACTGTGGGTCTAATCCAAGTTCTGCGTTCGTTGTCCGGCACTGGTTCTATGATGTCTTGGCAGAGAAGATCCTTAATTTTCATTTCTGTTTTCTGAACAAGATTGTATGGAACGTCCCTGGGCTTTCAAACAACTAGTGAAATGCTGTCGTCGATCATAATGGAAACCTGGCGATCAAGAGCTTCACCAATTTTCCCTGAAAATACACTTTTATTTTCCAGGAGAATGTCTCGCACAGTAGGACGGTATGATGAGAACATGTTTTCAGGGATTGTCTAGGAGACCTGTTGGACCAAAAACTCATTGTGGAACTGGAGGAGTTTAAGGCTTTGTAAGGTACTATTTGATAATAGAGGGAACTTTGAGGAGGCTTTAGTATCCTGAACAACCGCGTTTACTTCCCACTTTTAGACTTGCTTGGAATTCCCCCAGCAGTTCTAAGCACGTATTGCTGCCATATGCATATAGCTTAGCCTTAGTAGGTATCAGATTTACTTTCGTGCCTGCTTGTATTTCAAATTGCTTTACTCGCACCAGTATCCGGTTGCCAAAGAACACCAACCACGTTCGTGTTAATTTTGATGAGTGGAGGAGTTCCGTTCAGCTTTTGGATCTCTTCCCGACTGCTAATTGAACTGTCTTTTCACGGTTTATTTTAGCCACAAAATATGCTGCATACTCTTGCTCTTCCTCGATGTCACTTCCTGCGCCACTGCTTTTACTCTGCATATGTTTACCATCTTGCGGAGACAAACTTTCGCAAAGTGTCCTGACCGTTTGCAGAAATCGCATTTCTTACCATTACCTGCACAGTCTTCTCTTGACACATGCTGGGCGTACCCCCAGCGAGTACAGCAGTTGGCTGCTTGTCTCTGTACTTCACTTCTGTTGGCTCTCTCTTGCCTGGAGTGTTCTTGCACGCACCATTTTTTCTTTTATCTCTTTGGTTCTGAGCTTTGAAACTGCTGTCACCCTATTTTATTTACGGTGTTATCCTCAGTGGTCATCACCTCGTTCATGCTCGAGCATCTTCTTTCTTTGGAGCTTCGTCAAGAAGTTGGTTTAGTGTCAGATCCTTTTGTAAGCAAGCTAGTCGTAATTGATCATCCTCCATATTACTAATAATAAGGCACTTGATCATCTTATCTGCTGACCAATCTGTAAAGTCGCACTTTTCAGCGATTTTCCGTTATCTTGCTGCATAGTTCCGCGTTGTTTCACCTGCTTCAGGTTTGAGTTTCATAAGCTCGAATCACGCGAAGTCGTTTGATTATTGCGGCAAGAAATATTGATTTAGCCTTTCCTTCGACTTAACATAAACGGTCCCGTTTGCTTCTTCCATATTTTCTGGACGGGGAGGGTCGGGTAGTCAATCGTGAATATCTTCTACTGACGTTCCAGCGTATATGAGTAACACCATCTGCGCTGTTTTGCTATTTGCTGTTGCATCTGGATCGCAGCCGTCGTGGAGAAGGTCTCTCTCAAATCGCTCTATCCAGCGTTCCCATCACCTTTCCAGAATTCGATCTCTCGCTGTGGGGATAGAAGGGAGGTACTTTTAACTTAGGGCCTGTTGAAGCAATAAACTTACTACAATCGGCATGTCTTTGTGGTTTGCTTCTCTACGTGGTTCTACTTCTTTCTTTCTTCTTTTTTTTTTGTTTTTAAAATCGTAATCCGGCTGCACCAGTGTTTGTTGTTCTCTGGTCCCCAGTTTTTATGATAATCCCATCCTCGTCGCCAATGTAATTATACAAAAAAACTACGTTTTATCTGCGTCCGACCTCTTAGACTACATAACAATAACATGCACGTACTCTAGATCACATCCGTGATTAGGAGGTTACCACACTGCTTACAATCTTAGACAAAATGTCTTCGCCAAACTGTTTTGGCAAAGATTTTTGTCTAAGATTGAATTTTCTGTATCTGTATATTGATGATATCCATGGATTTGAAACACTTTGCTTGTTTCTATGGCCACTTAAAGCCTCGTGCAGTGTTGCAAGATGACTGAACTTGCTTGCTGGTGTATTTGGATGTTTCGTAATTGATGGGCGGGGTCAGGGCGTGGGCTATAGATAGAACCAAGTAAAAAAGGCAAATTTGACACATTTCGTGTAGCTGTACTGTGATGATATCCATTGATTTGTTGATATAAAAATTGATATCTTTGCTTATTTCTATGACCATTTAACCCTACGAGGGCCGGGATGTTTTGACATTAAATAAGCCGGGGGGGGGGGGGGCCTGGTAGGCCCACCCCCTCGTAAAATCCACAAAACTCAGTCAATCATCTTGAAACTTGGTAGGATGTTAGATAACATCAATATGCATTAAATTAGTACGTAAAACATTTTGCAGGTGGCGTCATTGTGATGACGTCATCATTTTTCCATATATGGTCATTTTTGACCATTTTTTGGAAAAATAGAAACATTTTAGTGAAAATGGAGCAAAATTGCTTGAAACTTTTTATTTTGTACTTAGTATAGAGTATTTTACCATAAAAGAGTTAAGAATCCAGGTTTCAGGAACTTTCTTCAATTTTCCACTGTCCCTACATGCCAAGTCTTGAGAACAATGGATGACGTCACGCCCAAAATAGTCAAAACTTGAAAATTTTTTTGACACCATCCGATTCCTCCCCAAAAGATAGGAAAAGTCACGAAGTTTCAATGCTGTACGGTAAGTTGTTCCAGAGATACAAAACCAAGTTTATAGCCGCGGGCCTAGTAGGACCCCCCCTCCCCCCGGCCTGTGTAAGGTTAAGTGACCCGTGTGTCGTGGCTCTTGTTAAGAAAGGGACTACACTAGTCCAGATCTGCACATCTTTTTGCAACAACTTCTTTTGGACTAAGGCTTTAATGTTCTTAACTTACATCAGAATGAAGCCTCAAAATGCTCTTAGTTTGCTCTTAGGCAAAGTTGATCTGTCGTTACCTAATATCACGATTTTGGTGCTAGTGTGAAAATTAGCCAGGTTCAGCAAAACACCGTACTTGACTGCTAATTAATGAGCCTCTTGCAGTGAAGTCTGTACAAAATCCTGTTTTTACAGAACAATTTTTTTCCGATCGAATCCTTAGCCATTTTAGCACGTTCTTAACTTTTGGCTCTTCAAAGCCTTACGATTTAGAAACTCTGCTCTTATAAATAAAAACATGTACATCTATTCTGGGAGGCTTTACTTTGTTTCAACGTATCCTTGTTGTTGTCTACTTCCAGTGCTACAAATATTTGTGCAGAAAATCCCCGCAAGACAGATTTTTCGTCTAATGGCATTTGATAATCCTGCGTCAGGCGGGACAACGTGGCTGACCTCAGGACTTCAGAACTGCACTTGAGTGCGCGCAGCAACTATACTGGTGACTCATTCTTTTTTTAAAGGAACAGTGCCTCGAAATTTTTTATTTCACGATTAACACAAGTTCAGTGTGTTCAAATTACAACCAACGTTAAAAAATAGCGTAGAAGTCTGGAAAATATCGAATTTTTCTTTTTATTGTTTTTTCGATGATAACGACAAGCTCTCAGTTTAGCGATTATGCCTTAATATTCGATTCACGAAGTCAAAGCTTACAAATTATTACACTTCACTGTCAAGTCGTGACTTAAGTGATTATGAACTATTAATTTGAACTAATCACTTCAGCAAGCCATTACTTTTCTCACTCAGAGCAGTGAATATATTCCTTTGTCACTGTTGAGAATATTTTTACCACGAATATGGATTGTAGAAAGATTCATCCCGAGAGCAATTTCTGTACTCAATGAATAAAACCGTGAAGCCTCCTAAGTCTGCAAAAGTAATCTTTGGTATTTTTAAAGTACCTTATCTCGGTTTGAGAGGCCTTTTTCTGTGGAAAATGACCATGACCATGACTTTTTGAGGCACAGTTCCTGTAAGGCTTAGCTCAATTCAAAATTAAAAACATTGAAAGTAGGCTTTTTAAAAAACGTAAAGGAATAATTATAGTAAACATTTTAGAGAGTCCCAGGGACGACTGTAATATGAATACCAAAACATAGCAAAAAACGGCCCACGGATGTCTCTTTGAGACACTTAAAAGACGTCCCTGCCAAGTCCATTGGACGTCTCCAATCGGGGACGAAAGTTGTCACATTTTGCCTTCCTTGCTACATACGAGATACGTCCCTCGGGGACGTCCCTTTTTCCGAACGGGACATTTTCCAGAGGCTTCAGGGACGTACGTTGGCACTGGATCGTGTTGGCAATGTTTTCTTGCCTTTGTCTTTAGGGGGTTTCCCAGTAACATATCAACTAAACTCTAATCTAGCCTTGCTGTTTTTCTGATTAGGGACTGCGTACGATCCGTGTACTTGAAACCTGTTCTTACATCTATCGCAGGCGTCAACTGGAAGCAGAAAATCATAAATAACTTATAAAATTTGGTGGGATGCTGGAGAAGATTTATCAGCCGATCCGGGAAAAGCGCTACGCAGTATAGGAAAATATTTCCCGAATCAGGAAATGTTGTCTCATTTCGTGAAAAAAAATCCTATTGGAAACGGGAAAAATTCTCCCAGGGAAAAATTTTCCCGATTTTGGGAAAAACCAACTCGCTATGGGGACTTCCCCTTTTGAGCAAAAAAATGTCGTTTTGGGGCATTTTTCTCCTGTTTCGGGCAATTGACGTTTTGCACTGTAGGAGTGTAGGAAGTCCCTATGCTGGGCCGGTTTTGAAACATGCACTTTAGAGGATTTTGTGGAAAGAACCGTACAATTTGGTTTGCAGTTTTAGGTTCAGGGAAGTTACGATAACTATGAGATGTGTATTGCTGACCAGATTATCTCGTCCTTGTTTGACAGACATTTGGTCTCTGCGCATATTGACGTTTAAATACTGCTTTTGCATTCCTGCAATACAAAATCAGATTTATAGGCTGATATCTCTGTCGCGTTTCTGTTTCCATTTTTCAGATACCGGCTGTAACCGTGATCCCTATGATGCAAAGAACGTTCTCAGTCATATGACGTCACTGGTCTTAGCCAATGAGCGCCGTTTCTCGGTTTACAAAAGCTTTGCTTCATACGAACCGCTCTTTTGTGCTGAATCATTCTAGACAACGCCAACATGAGCAATGAACGAGCAAGGTTTGTAGACTTTGTCTTGAGTTTCATCGGGTTTATCTAATGCTTTATGTGATCTTGGTTGCATGCATGCATATGAATGGATGGCACAAGGATGTGGAAGGAACTTGTACTTAAAATCTAACTATAAACTGCACGAATTTTACCTTAAAAGCGATCTATACACATCGCTGAGAAAACAATGCTGACGAAATTTCTTCCTCGTTAGTTTTCAATTCGTTCAAATTCAAAATGTTGAAAAACACAAATTCCTTTCTTAATGATCAAGATGTATGACGATTTAGAACATGTTGAGCAGCTTCTTCCTTTTAAAGTTGCTATGAGAGTGGCAATTGAATCGGTATCTTTAAGGCTTTCGCAAATCGCTCTGATTGAGCTATTTTTCCAAAGGTTCGTGAGAAGGAATGCTTGCGCCATTGATTTGAAAAAGAAAATAGGAGAGCCCGAAAGTGATATTACAATGCAGCCCAAGATAATTGTTCTATTCATGTGGTATTAAACTTCATTATACTGTAGGTAATACGACATGGATAAATTGTCATCAATTGGCAAATGTTTGGGCTTTTTATTTTTTTCAGAGGAGCTGCCAGAGGATTTTGCTTTGCCTAATTGGCTATATAGTTGTATGCATGTGAGAGCTCTTATTGTGGATGGGCAAAGGTTATTGTAAAAGACAAAACCAGCAAAACTTAAGATTCTTTCTTATAATGGAAGAAATTGTTGATAACTTTCCTTCGTTTCACACCATAGATAACTACTCCATTGATGTAACATTTTTTTTGGCTCTTGGTGTAGATTAATGGGGAAAGTTTAGGTGATCATTTATGCCCACAGATGCCGTTAAATTGTCTCATTATATTTTTAGCAACTCAGAGGAAACTCTGTTTCATGCTATCGCGTATGCTGTTGGAGTAGCATTGTACGATAAATTCAATCAACATCTTCCATCCATATCGAGGACCACATTCCTCGAAATGTGGTCATGCTTCTCTATTTATATATATAGCATCCTGTTTCCACAGATGATGGTAGGTACTTAATTCTTCTGCAGTTAATTGGTGATCCTTTTTCTATACACTTTTTTAGGTCATTGATTTGCCCATTGATCCCATAGGAGATCTGAGCCTTGTATCTGTGAGTCTCTGTAAAAATAGTTAACATGGATATGTTTTTGAAGATCTTCTCTTTTATGTCATCACATTCCTTGATAATTTGCTAAAGATCCACGATGGCAAACAAAAGATTTTCCATTACAGGTTTCTTTTTATCACACAAAAAGGTTTCTAAGAACATAAAGCTTTGAAGAGTAAAAAGTAAAAGGGGAACAAAGGTAAAAAGCGAACTTTTAGTAAATGATAGAGCTCACGTAAACATTTTATTTTATGACAAAAGCTTGTGTAGTTCTGGAGGTATTGAGTTATAAAGCTGAATGCCACTAATTATGCATTATGCCATGTAGGTCCAACTCAAAAAATATGCAAACTACATCAACAAAATACTCAAGAATTTTAGTGAAGGAGTCACTCTTCCATTTTCTAACAAAGTGTGATGATATGTAATAGGTCCATAAGGAAATGGCAACGCTTAGCAACGTACAGTGAGACATCGTGGAAAATCAAAATGGCAGCTGCTGGACTTTAGGACAGGACAACTCGAAAACTAAACTAGGCATCTGGCTCTATCAGCTATTGATTTTTCATTTTTGACTTTAGTTTCGATCAGAAACATTTTTTTCTGTCAAAGTAGCATTTGCCACAGATTTCACTGCAAGAGACCAACTAAGCAGACAAGCGTTAAGTTTTGCCGATCCAGGTTTTAATTTCTGTCTATTGAGTACCAAAAGCAATATATCTGATAACAATAGTAATTTTCTATACAATTTACCAGAGAATGAGCTAAGAAAATTTCTTGGGCTTAATTGCGACCCTGAATACTTAGCCCAAAAAGTTATATTCCTATGAAGAAAGGCGTGTGCTCTAGAAAACACAAAAACTTAGCAAAGTCCCTCTATTATATACTTCATAGAAAATAAGATGGTACCAACTGGTCGTCTGAGCTAAATATTTTCAGCATTAATAAGAGATCATTATTTCATTTAGAATAAGAAGAAAATTTAAGTTTCAAGTAGTCTATTGAAAACCGATCTTTGTAGAATCAGCCATGTTGTATTTGCTGATGATCATTCATCGCAGCTTCAACAGTATGACCGCATGTTGGAATCCATTGAAACATTGAAGGTTCCAAATACAAGGCCTGGATTCTTTGGAACAATTTTTATCCTCTTTTTAGGTAATCTTGACGGACAACCCGCACATACGCCGTCTTACCATTGTGGCTTTCTCCATTATAGTCATAGTGTCTGCCATCTGCAACTGGTAGAAACGCCCGAATTAAAGATGGAACAACTCTCAGCTCTGGTGCCAGAATTCAATATTCGTGGCCGTTGATAGCCTAGGACTAAGGCTGAGCCCTAGTTCAAAGCTGTCTTCTCGGGTTCAATTCCCGACAGGGCACCACAGCAAAAACTGTACAAATTTCCCCGTGTTTTATTTGCGAAAATATAAGGAAATGTACCAAAAATTTTTCCACACTTCTCTATGTTTTGGTAATCTAGGCGGACAACCCGTATATACGCCACCTGACAATTGTGGCTTTCTCCATAACAGTCATACTGTGTGCAATCTACAACTGATAGAAACATCTGCATCAACGATGGAACAACTTTCAGCTCTGATGCCAGAAAATATAAGAAAATGTACAAACAATTTTTCCACACTTCTCCTGCAAAAGCAGGTGCGAAAGTAATGATGTTGTTCAACAAACCCATCGTTGCTTTCTTGAAGCAAGTTTTTGCAGGGAATTGATAGTCAGATTTTGCTCAAGTGAGACTGGCATCGGGAATCTGTGCATATTTTACTGATGAATATTCTCTCATACATACTGAACATGAAATGACTGCTTTCTCACACTCTCTTCTTTTGACCCCACACGATATCTCAAGAACCAAAATAGCTGCATCCTTGAAACTAAGCAAACTGATAGGCCGTCAGTGCAATTTAACTTCGCAGTATCATCTGTAGAGTATCAAGCATCTGCAAACATATTCCAGAAGCTTCGTGACCTCTAGTTTAAATTTTCGAGGAAAGTCTAGGTAATGATTTGTATCCACAGATGTTGTAACTTGTCTACGTTTAGCAGCACAGAGGGATATTTTGTTTCATGCCAGAGCGTATGTGGTTGATCCATCGTGGTAACCGATCCATCGTTGTAACATGCTTATGATGAGCATCGTTGTAGGTGGAGCACCTGTCGTTCATATTGTGATGTTCCCACGCTATTCTATAGAATGTTCAGACTCTGCGTCTGGTCGAAGAAGCAGTAATGGCAGGTGGAGACCAGACAGGACTTGATCGATCATCTAGGACTTTCGTTTATGCACACGTGGAGGGTAATTAATGGGCGCTTCGTACGAGTGATTCACTGCTCACGCCACGTAGATCACAAGGTTTGTATGGTCATTGATTCTAATGATTGAACATGGTAAATTACCTAATGCATGAAAAATAGCTGCACTCTTTT
>JAOBRC010752005.1:0-17302 GCA_027575255.1 Scolionema suvaense | reverse complement strand
CACACCCTACACATACCCTAGAAATGCCAAAACATGATTTTTCAAAAGTCATAACAAGTAAGTCTCTCAAACAAAACCCACCCTCCCGGCCTGATTTGCGGCTCGGTACTTGTCGTCCTGTTCTCATTTACTTGCGGTACGGAAAATGGCATAAACGCGCATGCGTGCCAAACTATTTTGACCAGGATTGTAGCAAGGATTACAAACCCTACACTTTCGCATCCATCGACTTCAGTAAAAGTCAAAGTACATGGGACATACCATACATCAGCAAACCTCCCTCTGTGAAATTGCGTCTGCATAACTCAGCAGCCTTATCTGAAGGAAATGTTTCACGGGCAGATTGAAACAATGCGCACGAAATGCAATTCTACATTTCACATCACTGAAGAAGGTGAAACCCACAGCCTCATGGGCAAATACACAGCATTTGATCTGGCTATTATGGAAATCAAAGTGAATGAGCTTAGTAATGCGCCAGCTTGCTCAGATAGTTCAATTCAATGCCTGTAACAAATCCTTTGCTGATATGTGTGCAATGCACTTTGACTTTTACTGTAGTCGATGGATACGAAGATGGAGGGTTAAATCGTTCGTAATCCGTGAAAGCGTCAGGATTATTTTCAGAAAATCGGACGGTTGAATCATTCAAACCAAATCGAGCGAGCTGCGGCACAACCAGACACAAACAAACAGATTGATCACTACGACGATAAGAATGCTTCACTTGCAAACACCCGACCTGTCTGAAAATTCGGAATGGCAATATGACATCCTCATAAGTAATGTTGTGTAATGATAAAAAGAAGGACAAAGGTAATATTGCAGCTTGTCTGTCATTATGTCAGTGAGTGCTATATCTGCACTAGTATTATCGAATAGACATTCTTTTAACAGCGAGAAAGCTAGAGAACGATCGTGTCGAACTCTTGTGTATGCGTAGACACTTAAGTTGCTGTGGTCACCACTTTTCTCTCCCCTGATCAGTACTGGGTCTTCTAGTTTGCTTGTCAGTCACTAAAATGATGGATACTAGAGAAAAACGTACTGAAATCAACTGAACTTGGGGGAGGGAGGATTGGGTTCCTTAGTAACTTTGTCTCGATACTTTTGTCCATGGTTGTATTTAGATTTGGAGCTTCTTTCTTCTGTTTCAAGACCAGTATCAAGCAACTCACAGCTCCTGCTTTACGCGGTTCATGGTGATCATTGATCACAAGCTCTTTGCGGCAAAATGTCCACGAAGATAACTCTTGACCAAGATCCTCTTGCTAAATTATCTGCAGCACATAAAACCGGAAAAATTTGCCTTTGTTGAGGAAGCATATCTGGATTAATTGAGCAACTAATTCAAGGACTCGAAGGAAATGCCTGCTGGGACGAATTGAACTAGCAACAAGTTGATATGATTTTGCACAACTTAGGGATATTCCAAACCCTCACAAGTCATGCAAATTTAGTTAAGTTTTACCGGTATTTCAAAAGCTTTTCAAAATGTTTGTTTATGTCACGAGTTAGTCTCATCAGGTGGCAACCTTTGGAAAAAGTATCCACTAAGAAATCACTTGCATGCCACCTGCCGTGAAGCTGTAAACAGAAATGTGGAAACACAAAAACTTTAACATTCTAGAAGCTCTAAGTCCCTTCCGGTTTGTTTCTAGCGTAAAAATTGTACATCAATCGGAAGATCTTAACAGACTCTACAAAATGGCGTTGACATTTTTGTTACTTTTGACTTGATCAAAAGTTATGAGCGATTGAACCCCACATTACGTAGACTTTTTGGTGAGGTGCCGTGACTGAAGGGGGGAGGATTCCACCCCTCCCCCCTAGGGAAAAACCTGAAGGCCACACCCCACAGTGCTGTAATTTAGCATGATTATGGACCAATCTTTCCGTGTCAAAACATGACATAAACCAAGCCTGCATCTATCTTCAAACCAAAGTTATGGGCTGTGGAGTGAAGGCTTTTTTTCTGCATTTTCGATTGGAATGCACCCCCAGTCAATATAGGGTTAAAATCTTGTGATTGCATAACAAATTGCAGCAATTTATCAATTACATAGCTACAACTTTTAATTGGAAAAATATCTCGAAAAATGCCGATAAGTTTTGGAGCTACAGCAGGTAGGTTTCACCTAAAGGTGGTTTGGTGAAAAATATTGATCACAGGGCAGACTTATTGCTTAGCAAAGCCCTATGACCGCGTTTTCAAATATTCTCTTTGTTTCAAAGCAGCAGGTGGCAATTTATCTCAAAACTTGCAGAAAGTGAAACTAATCCCACCTATTGATGCATTGAGCACTAAAAGACGTCTTGAAAACATTTCTGAATCAAATCAGAAGGCCTCGAATGAAGCACTAACTGAGCCTTTGCAGTTTCCTTTACGACAATTAACTAAACATGGAGCTTTTCCGAAGTGCCTTTAGTAATTTCAATACGTGAAATGTCTTAAGGGAAAAAAAAAGTGAAGAGTTTTGGATTTACGCAGATTTTAAGAGAAACTAATATATAACTCATTCAATTCCAGATAAAAAGATGTAGATTTTGTAACCCAAGAGATCTAGAAACAGATCTAAGAGGCAATATCATTGGCAGTATGCAAGTCGAACATTCCATAAAGGTGTGGTTATTGTTCGACCAGAAAAAATAAAACAAGCACAAAACATGCGTATTTCAAACAAAAAGAATACTTTGGCTGACGGCATCTTCAATTAAAAGCCGTTGCTATAAACGCACTGAATTGTTTGCCTACAAGTTTTCCATCTATTTTATCATGTAAGGCTGAGATAGTCGACCTGTGAGAGCAAGTAGTTCCATATTGACACCAAGACTGGAACGAGGATGCTAAATAGCTTGACGCATAATGTACAGAACATCGAATTGGATCAAAGCGTTGTAAAGTACGACAGTATTTAGACTACTTTTTCAAGGACGAAATTTCATTTGTGTTTAGAGCTGCTCTTCTTAAAGGAGAACTAATGGGTGTGCAAAAATGTTTCTAATCTAAAAGATAATAATAAGAAAATGACGTCTGCACTATTTTTTAAGGTCAGAGATGTCTTGCTGATACGATTTTCTTAAATTATTATCGTCGTGCTCGTCGCCATCTTGTTGGTCTTTGCACATTGAGCAGTAGAAAATCGATACCGTTTTCTCAGAGACAGTTATGGTTGTGACGTAGAACCCGCTCTACTCTGAATCTGAAGAACAGGCTTCAACTAACCCTTCTAATGGTGTTGACTCATCGGCAAGAAGTTCAATCATGAATCATCAGGGCTAAGGATCGAAAAATTAAATGATTTTTTATCCTATCTACACAATTAGGCCTTGTTTGGTGGATACAAATTCAAGTCTAACTCTACAATTAGAAATAATATCAATCTACATTCACAACCAAATCTATCTCAACTTCCACCCAACCAAGTCTACAGAACTGCACATGCAAATCGACGAGATCACGTTCATTTGTTGACATCGAAATTCGATGATGGTGTAATTTCAATAGTTAGGGACAACGCAAGACATTTTACTTACCATGAATTATCATTGCATTTATTTTCGGTCGGGAAAAAAGAAAAGGCTAAGCCAAATGTATTACGTCATGTCACGTGACTGAGTATAAAAAGCCAGTTGGCGCGTAAAACGCTTCACACAGTGATTCAAGGGCTACATTGAGTCCCCACACACCCTCCCAATCAAAATAATAATAAAAAAAGGGCACTTGCAGAGGTAGGAATAACATTGCTTCAAATTGGGTATTGCTAGCAAGATCTGGCCATAGCTAATAGAATGTTATTAACTATGATCTGGCCGGGATTATTAGTGAACGAAACATAAGAAATTTGTACAGTGCACCAGGGCATGTACCATATACTGAACGTCGATTCTGACAGTATGTTGTACATAGATCTAGTGCACCAGGGCACACGTCTTCCCATCCCATGTGGATAGGTAAATATTGAAACAAAACCAAGCAAGAGACCAAAGTGCACCTGAGCACATATCTCACTTCTGTCACTGGAATATAGGCACATTATGCTACTGCCACAGTGTAGAGACTGATAGTGCACCTGAGCACATGTCTGGCATCCCACGTGGGATCATTGTTGGTATGTTACTGCTACAGTAGTTGAGAAGATTATGCACCTGAGCGTTTGCCTCGTAGCTACGTTTGTATGATGCTACTGTAGTTTCTTCTTAAGCCAGCACCGCACCTGGGCATATGCATAGACAACATTGCATTATTCCGTTGAAGGGACATTATGGTATATGAATAGAGACCGCAGTTTCACATTTGAAAACCAAACTATACATCAGGACTGTTGACGGCCATTTTTTCATACCCAGGCCTCAAAAGAAAACGAAACGCTGCCGTAACGTCGAGTTGCGCGAGGTTGGGTGGTTGACTCTGGGCGGCTTTGCCCCAAAAAATGGCGGCGACCATATGTGACCTTCGTAATGCTAAATTTTGAACACTGTTGCTGCTTTGCTAAAATTGATTAGCTTATAGTGTTATGCGGTCCTCACACTAGCTTATAAACCTTAGTTGTAAATTGGTGCAGTGTTCCTTTAAAGCATTCCTGCTTATGTTATGTACACATGTATATATATGTTTGCGTTTTTGATGGTATCCTTTTCACATCCCAACCTCGCTGCGTTTACGTGCTTGGTTGGTCTGTTAACATTCGCGCTAAACAGCGTATTTTAATTATGCCATATTTTCTGAAAATCTGGCAAAAGCGTGCCTCATAGAATTGTTTATACAATGAACGTGCTACGTCTGAACCTTTTTCTATAGGAGCTGGTAGCAATCATGATGTTGCCAGGGAGATAAGCTAGCACAGAATACATAATTAGTATGCATGGTCTTATGCAGGTGACGTAGGCCTGTACATCAACTGAGCTATTGTGAGCAGACTCTGTGAGAAACCACATGTTTTGAGCAGAGTACGCGAGCAGGCTAGTATAATGGTGCTTGTTTAGTGATGTATGTGGGTGCGGATGGTATGTGTGGTGATGTATGTGGTATATGTTTGTGATGCTGCCTTCATGGTTTGCGAGTGTAGGTTTGCTATGTGGCAGGTAGCAAACAGTTGGACGTGGGAAAAGTGAGTGAGAGTCACTTATGGTGTGGTGGCAGAGCACCATCCAAAGAAGTTGGTGGTTTGTGGTAGTATAGGCTCGTTTCTGGTGTGCTATGTCTTGCTTTGTGGATGGTGTCAATGGTGGGTGACGAAGTTCATTGTTCATTTTCCTTTGATGTGAGTGTGATCGTTTCGTGAGAGAGAGATGGTAAGCTGGTAAGCAAGATACATTGCGTTTTTGATGTGTGTGTTAGTGTGTGTGTGTGTGTGTGTGTGTGTGTGTGCGTGCATGTGTGAATGTGAAACAGGGCTCCTTGTGTTTTTGAGTGCGTGTTTGGTATGAATAGCGTGGTACGTGTACATATTATTTTGTATTGAAATGGTAAGACAGGAATAGCGCCTGTGTATTGCTGTGTGTTGGTACCATGTTTAAAGCTGAACTCTGTCTACGTGTGAATTCAATTAAATCTAAGAATCATTATTTTCTTGGCACTTTTTTCTGCTGGCAGCTTCCACTTATCGTTTTTGGTATTGCTACGTTTGTGTTGGTATGTTAGTATACCCCGTTCTTATGGACATGTAGTCGTTCTATTCCTATGAAGGCCCATGGAAAAACTTCCACTGTCCTTTCTATCAACAGAATTACAGACATGTTAAGAGGAGAGAGCGTTAGACGTGTTATAGTCCTCTCAGGGGCAGCCAAGCTCCTCATTCAACTAGACACCTCTTTTCATGTTACTCAAAACAAGCCACAATTTTTGTGTATTCTTCATCATTAGAAGGGCAGATACCGTCATGTAAACCACCTGGCAGAGTGTTGGCTTCTACTGTGAAGGAAAAAGAGAAATAATTATCATCAACAAACAAAGAATGCATAGACACTGATGGACTGATAAAGAGATTGAGATGAAATTTTCTCTGTGTTTAGAGAGAGTTGACTTATCAGCTAGATCACAGCCTCTCTCTCGTGCTGTCGCTTCCTGCAGTGGGTTAACCACACTGTCTGAAGCAGATCGTATCAAACAAAGCATATATTCTGCTAAATATCTATCACCTTTTGATTTTAAACTTTTGCTTCATTCTGTGAAAGAAATGGTTGGTGCAGACATTTGCTTTTAAAAGAAAATTCATATTAATTAGGCATAATGGCCATATTTGTTTCTTCCCTGACCCTGGCTTGATCTGGTCCAACAATCTTTGAGTATACGAACAACTGCTAATCCAAGCAGGAAAAATTGGCGGAATGCTCCCTCTTTTGCAGTACGAATCATAAGAGGATTTTTGAAGCAGTGGTGGGTTTGGTCCTAGGGGACAGGTTTGTGAACATATAGCAGATCATTTTTAGTTGTATTTAACTAGCTACTGGAGTGTATTATTAG
The DNA here is from genome assembly GCA_027575255.1 of Scolionema suvaense. Taxonomy (NCBI): domain Eukaryota; kingdom Metazoa; phylum Cnidaria; class Hydrozoa; order Limnomedusae; family Olindiidae; genus Scolionema; species Scolionema suvaense. The sequence continues at coordinate 10,836 of JAOBRC010752005.1, read as the reverse complement.
CAGAATTGTTGGCTTCAGGCTCCATAGCTAAGAAAAATAATTTATTGAAGTAAGTCTTGGAGAGAAGCGGTCCTAGAACAGAGCCTTGAGGTAATTAGCTGCCACCAGAAAGGTTTATTTGTGCTGGAAGAAGAAGCCTGCGGTACTTAAAGACATTAAGTTTTGAATGCAATGGAGCAAATAACCGCATAAATACATTATCGGGCCGTGCACTTCGCCTTGTGTACGAAGAGATGAATCTTTAATGACACGCGACCGAAATATCAGAACTCCGGTGACTGAGATCTTTAAGACAAAAATGGTGTGCAATCAAGTATTTATGAAAGAACTTTTTAAAGAGCGTAGGGCAATGTATAGCACGAAATCGAATACGGAATATGCTCTAATTTATCCCAAAGCTGTTCGATACGGTTCAGAAACCATATCATACCGCAGTCCTCTATTATGGCATACAACCAGATATCAGGAATAGTTCGACATTAAGTGAATTCTAAAGCAAACTCTCCAAGTAGACACCTGTAGGATGCATTTGCCGATTTTGCAAAACTTACATTCAAGGCATTTCTAGATAGTGTCTAATATAGTTACAAATATTGGTCGAAATCTCCTTATAGTTTTACCTCCCATGTGCATGTGACGTGTGACGTGTGACGTGTGACGTGTGACGTGTGACGTGTGACGTGTGACGTGTGACGTGTGACGTGTGACGGTGACGGTGACGGTGACGGTGACGGTGACGGTGACGGTGACGGTGACGGTGACGGTGACGGTGACGGTGATGGCGATGGTGATGCCGATGGTGATGGTGATGGCGATGGTCATGGTCATGGTCATGGTCATGGTCATGGTCATGGTCATGGTCATGGTCATGGAGTCGACAAGCCATGGAAGCATCATTCTGGATATGGGTTGCATGAGTTGAAACCATAGCCAGAGCCTCCTTCAAATTATAGCGCAACTGAGAAGGGAGGTGCCATCTACAATCGTGGACAAAAAAATGAGAAAAAGTCAAAAGAGTCTATTGAGCCCCCCTCTCCCCTTTATCAATGTTGGTTCAACTTTTGGTATCTTTCACATATGCAATCCGCCTTGGCAGCATAAATTTTCAACATTGGTGCTGGGGGGAGGGGGGTCAACATACCCTCCTGATTTTTCTCATGTATTTTTGTCCACAATTGTAGGCACATCACCAAAGCACCTAGTAGAGTGGGCAACAAAAGATATATGCCATTGCCTTCATCCATTCGGCTAGGTTTCCATTCAAGCAAAGGTAACACATGTTACGCCAATGCTTTTTTGCAAGCTCTCAGTGCTGTGGAATCTTTGTGGCGCCATGTGGCATATAAAACCTCTTTGTTATCGTCTTTGTCGGCAGCTATATCTTTATGCATGTACGTGTTGCACAAATCAAAAACTTCTATAGATCCATCCAACTTCCTAGACGCTATCTCCCATACCATTTCGGCGAAGGTTGCCCTTTAATGCGCATGTGTAGCAGGATGCCTCAAAGGTCCTGCAATATGTGATAGAAAAACTGAAGGGCTACTCATCTGCTGCTAATGACCAGTTTATGAAGAGAGTGCAGACAACGAAAGTTTAGTACCATGTTTAGTTAAGATGTCCATGATGGAGCTCATGTATAAATTGTAAAGAGAATAATATGGTCACACTCTCTTTTGAAGATGGCTGCTCAAATGTGGATATCTCTGTTTTCTGTCTTGTGTGATGCTATTTGACTTTGACTGCACAAAAACATAACGCAACACTATCTTTGGGTGCCATCTAGTGCTGTTAGGTATTCGGAGATTACGTGAGGTCATTGTAAAACGGGAATTCAACTATTTCTGCTTCAGAATATATTGTTTTCACTTGCTTGAGTTTGTTAGAAGGTGGATTGCGGTGTTCTTTGATGCTTGTAGCAATCCTAGAAGTATCAGGCATGTTTTTCCTAACAAATGTTACTAACAATAACTTTCAAGCCCCGTACGTATGTTCTACAGAGAATTTAGACGCCTTTTTTATGAGAAACCTGCTTATACGAAACCGACTAGTGCAGCCTCACAAAATTTAAGAAACTTTGACTGCTAAAGACGAGTCTCCACAGAGCGGAATTTTCCGCGCAGAAAAATGCCTAAAAAGCGCATCACAAGCAAATGATCGGATTCGAGCAGAATTTCGGTTCAACTTTCAGGAGGAATCTGCGTTTAAAATTTCCGTTCAAGCGGAATTTATTGCGTGGACTGAAAATTCCACACGGGAAATTCCGCTGTGTGGAAACGCTGCTTAAACAGAAAAGCAGGACCAAAACTTAGAAACTCCACGAAGTGGAAATGAAAGTGGAAATGGTTCTTTGAGCTTATTTTGCTGATGTGTTCTTCATAAACTATTTATATTTAAGAAACGGAATAAGAAACGTTTCCTAGTAAAATCTGAAAACTTTTAAGAAGCTTTTTCTAGTACGTCGGGTGCTTGGTTTCTTATGAAAGGAGACGTGTATTGATCTCTTTGAACCTTAACTGCAGGCATTCAACTTGGATGATGATACCTCCAGTCAAACTCTTGCTACAGATTGTCCTCCACCTTCATATTATCCACCAACAACATTATCGGAGACAATCCAGTTACTATGGATGACTGAAAATACCATATCAGAAAGTGAGGCTAATGGTCCTGGTGAAGCTTTAGGTCGACCAGCAGTGACTGTGCCAAACGAACCGCCTCCATGTTACACACAATCAGCTGATGATGTGCCACTTCACAGCGAGTATTGTGCCGACCCGCCACCGGCGTACGCTAGTTAAGTTTTTGGATGCGTTGATGTTTTTTATTTTTTTGCTGGCTGTATATATTGAGGCACGTTTTTCAAATTTTATGGTTGCTTGAATTGTTTCAAGACCTTGGGAACTAAACTTGCTACTTGAAAAAGTGTGTAGTTAGTTGTGCTTCATATTGTCAAATGAGTGTAATAGGTTCTTACCCATATGCTGCAACAGTAATATATTGACGTTTGAATGGGATATGACTCTACGGGCGTTTCCTGAATATTGCAAAGTTTAAAAGACAAACCTGTATATGAGTTCGACAAGCATGGGTTTAGAATAGGTTAGTTTTTTTTTGTTCCGATAATGCACTGTAGAAACTATGTGATCAGGACGGTCGATGATCCTTGAATTCCTTGAATGTGCTCAAATGCTCGTGAACGTTGTGTGTCCTTGCAAAGGTGCGATTTGGACTTTGATCCTTCACTGCTCACCAACTTCTGTTCTTCATAAATGAAATTTTTGTTCCAAAATTAGTAGGATATTACTAATAGTGACTCATGGCAGATCGAAGTGATCTGCATTTTAGATGATCATGAGTGTCATGACAAAGGAGAACGAATGTCAGGAACTTTTTTTCTTGCTCAAATGCCAGCGACATGCATCACGATTTCGCCTAGCCATTATTTTTCTCGCATTGCATCATGTTTACCCCCATAATAACCCAGTACCAGATACAAGTTTAACATTACGTTTGTCGCCTTCTTGGTGGTTGGACAGGGGAGGAAGAAGGTATGGGTTCTGGTATTATGATGTATCAGTGAGGTCAAATCCGCCCTAGCCGCATGAAATTCTCGGAAGAAACGGAAAACAAACTTCGAAACTCTGAACGCGGTTAATCCGTTTCCTGTACGTAAAAATGAATTAGCTGACATTTGGCTCACCTTTCTGTTCGCAAATAAAGGATAAAAAAGCGATCAAGCAGCATATGACTGAAGCTATTACTTCACTCAAGCAGATTCCGAACATATCTTCACACAAAAAGTTTGTTGTTTATGGCCATCTCTTTTGCTGCTCTTACATCTACTGACTATCTGTCAAAAAAGCGGAAAGAACAAAGATCGTATCATCCTGAAATCTACATTCGAAACCAATCAATTAATAGCTTGCTGTCGCAAGCTTGGAGATGGTGGTTTGATGACCAAGTTATTCATGTCATTGCAGTAAACATTTACTCACTTAGCTCTCAACTGTGAGTTTAGTAACTGGTAGATTGTAAGACCACACATGTTAATGGGCCGAGTGCCAAGTACCGGTAGCTCAGTGGTTAGAGCGATTCGGAAGGATACCGTTTGTCGTATATTCGAGTCCCGCGCGGCACAATGTTTGAAGTAGTAGCAGGTCCGTGTGGTATTCAGCAAGTGGTTAGTACTACTAATTACTGGTCAGAGCATATGCTTAATCAGCATTGAATTCGGCCAGCATTAGGAATCTGCAGCTAAGTAGACCTGACGGAACATGATTGTATTGAAATTGAGATTCAAATTTGGCAGTAAAAGTGGAATAATACTGTTCCTAATTTTAGAGGCATGTTTGATGCGACATACACGTTTGTTTATAAGAGCAGAAAGTTTAGAAGGGTCAAAAGTTTATGAACGTACTAAGAATACAAAGGCTTTGATCGGCTGTGAAAGTAGAATTCTCTGCTGATTAGTGAAATCTAACAAGAGATCCGCTATTTGGTAAACACGTATCACATTTTGCGGACCCAGGCTAATTTTGCGTCGATTGAGGACCAATACCGTGAATTTTGGTAACATTTAACGGTTTCCGTAAATTTGCATACCAGCAAGCTAAGAAAATTTTGGGGCTGACTTCTGATCTAAGTTACGAACATCGAAGCCTTTAAAAAAGGTATATTCTTAGAAAAGCGAATATTAAAATAGAGCTAAAAGCCGAGATTTTAGGAAAACTGTACTGCAACAAAAGTTATGGTAAATAGATATTCTTACTTGAATGAAATTTTCCGTTACGTATTTCCGGGGCTTGAGCTGAAGTCTGCGGATGAGTTCACGACATTGTACTCTTCTAACCTTTTCGTCAGATTTTGTATTGTGCAGATACTATGTCAAGACCTTAGCTGTTCTGCAAAAAACCGTATCAATTTGCTAAATGTGGAAAAGACTGGCCAAGATGGCGACGAGCGTTACCATACTAGTTTACGAAAAATGTGATTAGCAAAGCATCTCTGGCCATAAAAAGTTGTGCTGGCAGCATCCTCGTATCATTCATATTAAAAGAATTTTGCCCTCCCATTAGCTCTCCTTGTAGGGGATTGCATAGTGTTGAGATACGTTGCCAAAATTTTACGAAATAAACTTCATAAATAAACACAGAATCTGCCATATTTAATCACATAGCTATATGGAAACTGTATGACCTTTAAGAGACAGCAATTTTTATAAATTTTTTTTGCGTTTATTTCTGTGTTCATTAAGTTGTTTTTTTATGAACTACTATTCTTGATGTTCCTGGAAATTATTACTTGACATATTCTTTCAGCGGCCTTTTCTTGCGATTTTCGTTCTTTGTGGATTGGTAGATTCGATTTCACAATCCTATTCTCTTGCCCTGCATAAAGGAAGAAAAAATTAGAAACGAAATTTTTGAATCCATTTTCCGTAACTCAAATGCCAAGCTGAGGAACTGGTTATTGAGATGATGGTGACAAAGCTTAAGATCTTGTATAAATCTGTCAAGTTTCTAGCCTACATGTCCCTGCAACAAGGTGTCATGCAAAAAGACATGAACAGCTGCAGCATCTTGGTAATTTCTCAGTAGCAAAGTTGCTGCATAACAGTGGGTTACAATTTGTTTTACCTAAAGTTTGCAGCAAGACTATTTTTTATATTGCATTGCATCTTAGAAAAAAGTTCCGACCCAAAACTGAGTACCCCACGCCGATGTAAACTTGTTTTGTCGTTGGAGTTTCGCTTTAAAGGGAGCATTTACTGTGGTTGTCTATTGTTTCTATTTATTGCATGATATATGTATTTCGCTGGCCACTTTTTTTGTAATAGCACATACCGCTCTTGCGCAAAGATATAATGATCTATTGGTTTTAACTTGTATTTTTTCTATGCGTATTAGAAGTACACCATTTACAAGAAATTTCCCGAAATAAATATACGTCACCTAAATAAAAATTACAACCAAAAGAAAAATAAAACGTTGACCCCTGATGTGAAGTGCAATTTTACCACTGCTAGGGTGCATCTTCGCAATGGACAATAAGAAAGAAACAATCAAAGAGAGTATACGATTGCCAGCAGAATGATGAAGGATCACTTATTTACAGGCGCATTGTCTCAAGAAGAAAAGTAATAGTGGCAAGAAGAATCACCTTATTGGTTGATTCACTTTCATCACTATGCCCATATAATAAAATCCGACTGACGTCTTCATCAGGCAGAGGACTCGGAGAATATCCTAGTAGCGCTGACACAGTACCTAGTACTTTAACACGTTGAGCAGAAAAGGCATTACGTTGGAGCAAAAAATGAATAGTATCTTCAACACCATCATGGGTCTCGTGGCGGAGAGAGTCACTTGCATCTACAAAATTGCGTCTGAACCTATGCTCACGAAAGTTACTAAGCCCCACGCGTAGTTGACTTAAAAACATCAAGCCTGCAGGATGTTCCAAATTAAAAATCTTTTTGCCAGTAGGACGAATTATCTTAACCCTATTCCTGCTGGGGGGGGCAGATTCCGCCAGGTTTGCGTATTGACCGACGTAGAATTTTTTTGGCTACGCATTTTAAGCTCATTTTTGGTGGCTTTTCATAGTTTTTAAGACTGAATACGATGGTATATGTTTCATTTCACAAAAGTGAGTCGATTTGATACAGCGGAGAGATTTCTATAACGCGTTGGGTGGAAAAATACCAAAAAATCTCCCCAAAATCTGACGCATCATTGATTAAAATTTGTTGTTGTATCTCAAGCATATGCTCTGAAATCACCATTCAACTTTTGCTGCACTTCGAAGGGACTTATTAAAAGGATGTAAGAGTTTTGTGAGCAACAGACAATGTTAAGATCTGATGTTGGTAGCAAACGTTCTCAGGAACGAATTTTCGTCAAACTGACGCTAAATTCACAAAACCTCAAAAAGTGTACCTCACATATCTCTCGTCTGAGCTCTAGAAACTCAGAAAACCCCATTTTTAGTTTATTGTACTCATGAAAGACTATTACAAGGTACTGCATTGGTTCCATGGTCTGACAGGTACTTAACAGGCACTTACGGCACCTGGCAGAATCCGCCCCCCGGCATTACACCAGCCAAAAAAGCCCAGCAGGAATAGGGTTAAAGGTACTTCTTTAAAAGGAGTCAAAGCTGTTCATATCACGTAGCAACATTTCCAAATTTTCGCAAGTCATCGAAGCTGTTGGGAAGAAAGAGGATTCATATTGTTTTGTGCTGCATGTGAAATATGTATGACTCAGTCCTCAATTAGTAAGAATGGGTCACTTTTTGTTGCACGATTGTTTTCAGATAATCAGGTGAATCACCTTTTAGAATTTTCCAAAACAGGATGACTAGTGCTCTTTGGTAACGATTCTGGAGGTAATCACTAAAGAAAGAAAGCAGCTGGCGCTTTTACTCCAAGGATTTTAAGCTTGAACAGTAGCCCCTTCACGCCATACTTTATCGAAGGCTTTTGAGATATCTAAGAATATTTCCCTTACTTCCAGTGGGGGTCCTCGTCAAATGCAGTATATATTTGTTTTTTCTAAAAGCTAATTGATTGTTGAGTTCTTTCGTCTGAAACTAGATTGTCTATCAGCTTTTCTAATACTTTGCCAAATATAGGCAGTAAACTAAATGGACGATAGTTAACAATCAGATTTCGTTGCCCTTTCTTATGAAAAGGAACAACATTCGTTCGTTTCCACATGCTAGGAAAAGCTCCCAATCGAATAGAATAAAATTTCGGAAAATAATTGACAACCGAAGCACTGGCGAATCATCTAAAAGTTTTAGGGCACGAACAAAAATGTTATCAAAGCCATGGGCTGTATTGACGCTGACTAACCTGACTATTTTCGAAAATTTTTCCTCGGTTATTTCTACCACATCAAATACTGAACTCGTCAACACATCTACAGCAGGTAACGAAATAGATGTGGATATCAGATTACATTGACTCACAAAAAATGTATTAAATAACTTTGCTTTTTCAGCGGCGTCAACCACAAAAAAATCATTTTCTGAATTGGAGGAATAACTGGGGCATGGTTTTTGTTGGACATTTTCCCTCAATAGTATCCAGTACTTTCTTGGATTTGAATGATTTTCAGGTAAATCATGCTTGTTTTTTATGTGCAGAACTCTTCAATTTAGAATATTCGATCCATTATGTGTCCCTTAATGCAATCTGCCTCTCCCCCGTTACGTATTGCAAATCCAGCTTTCTTAGTGTGCTATTATGAAGTTTGCAGCTTTATTTATAAGTTGGATTGACTATACAATAATACTTTTGACAGCACAATTTTAGCAATATTCTGCTGATTCCTGATTTAGCCCGATAGTGTAGGAGTAAAGTTTTCTTACAACAGGGTTGCCACTAGACTTTGCAAACCTTCAAAAAACCTTTAAAAATCCTTGAATTTTGAAACTGACCTTGAAAACCTTGAAAACCTGGCATGGTAAACCTTTGAAAAATTTTCTACTTTTGCTATTTGCTTTTGTATACGCTGAGCAGGAAAAATAGAACGATATATACTGATAGAAGAGGCTCTTAACCCTATTCAGGCCGGGGTCGGGAAGGGGGGGAGCCGGAACACGCCCCAAAACGTTTTGAACGATTGTCACGGATGAACAAAACGCGGTATATAAATAAAATTGATCGAATAAGATAAATGTGAATCCATTTTTGGTCAAAACGTTACCGTTGGGGGGGTATCGGCCCATTTCTGGGAGGTACGGCCTAAATTCGGAACATTTTTTGCAGAGTTGTCCAATTTCTGAAAAACTTTATGTTGGAAATAGATTTTTTAAATCTTTTTATGAGGAGATTACAAATACACAAAAATACCACTACCCTTTTTGGTGACGAAAAAGTGCGATTTTTACGAGTTTTGGCCAAAATTGGCAAATATAGTGGAAGTATCAAATTTTTTGACACCATTTAATAGAACTAAGATAGATGCATTCTTGTGCCAAAGGACTTTCTTAGATCTTGCTTAGTTACGAAGATATGGTTTGTGGCGTGATCAGCCAGTTTCAAAATACCCCGGCCTGAATAGGGTTAATGATCACGAAGTCATTTTCAGTCAGATTATGTTGACTGTATTACAATTCTTAAATTTTGGTGCATATCCTTTGCAGGGCACTTCATAAAGCTGCGTTCTGGTGCTGCTCAAATTGTTCTTTTCCCAAGCGGTACATACCTCATGGCTCAAAATATTCCCTGCTGTGTTACCTCTCCACCCATTCTTTGCTCTTTGCACTGTTTTTATTTCTTGATCCAGGAAGGATTGTGCAACCTAGTAATACCAATTCTATGCAATTCGAAAAGCTGGCAGACATCTCCTGAAGCCCAAAAACTGTTGTTGACGTAAAATGGAAGAATGACTTTTATAGGAGTGAAGCACAGTCAAGTGTTTCATGCTTATGAGTCAAGGAAGATAAAGTTGGATGCTTTTCGTAGGAAATATGTTTGGTCTGAGACTGAACATTTTTGGTACTGTTTATTGGCTTTCTGTTCATCGCGTCCTTATCACTCAGGGCTCAATTTTACTGAACCCCTTCTGCTTTGCCTCTAGCAACATTTTTGCTTACGGCGCTCGGGATGGGCCAATGGGCCACTTCAGAGCGTTAACGGTTTAGGTGGATGTGTCTTCATAATTCATCAGAGTGAAGCTACTCTGTGGTAAGTGTGAGTGAATGGCACCCTTGACACTGTGTTGTGGCTCCTAGTCCATTCAGTTGAATTATGGCAGTGATTTTCAGTCAGCAAGTCGGCTGTCAACAACTGCATGGAATTTTAGTACTTATTTACTTGCTATGGCTTACATTATGATCAATTGACACGGGACGAGTGGTTAGTTGCTGAATTCCTTATATCAGGCCTTCTTTGCAAACGTTTTTTGTTGGCTTTCACGCAGAGACAGAGGTGAACTCGACAAGTTAAAGTCGGACTTGGAATAATTTGCTGTCTCTCGAAATGACGTGTCGAATTTCACGGAAGGAAAGGTGTATATAAAGGAGACAGCACAGTAGCAGCAAACTAAACACTTTTTGCAAATAAAACATACTTGAGCAAGAAAAACATATTCGAAAGGGAATGATCGACGCAGACAAGAATCGCATGTTATGTTACTATGTCCGCTGGATGCCTGGAAGAACAAAGCAGCTCTGTGTATCATAGAGCAAGTTTAGAGGAGCATTATGATGACATGACTGTTCAAAACTTATTATCTTTACGATGCATTTCGGATCATATCTTTAAAAAGTCAATAAGGCGAGAACAGTATTGTTATTCGTGTTCTTTAATAATAATGGCTGGTGAAAACTTTGAATTCTGGCTATATTATTATAACTCTCTACTACCTGACGATGACATTGAGTCGAAAAGCTTTGTGTTGAAAAACTGTGTTGTATCTGTGTTGATATGTTTATCACAACATTGTATTCCAGATCATTGAGATTTCACTCTATTTTATTCGTTAGTTCTGCCCTAGCTACTGAGATAAAAACTGCTTCTTTGATGATCCTTTATCTGAAATTATTATCCTTTGCCAAAACCTTCACGTTTTCCTAATCTAAGTTGGGTTTTGTGGAATGTAAATGTTAACCCGATAGTTTTTGTTCTGATTTCCTATTGTTATCTTCCCCTGATTTACTTGATTCAAAATGCTTGGCTTCGGATACAAGTTCTTTAAGCCTTGTAGGTAACTTTCGTTCTGTTTGTGCAATGCATTGCATACTTCACTCTTCCTCTTTGCACCCAACTCCATACGACCCCTTCAGTTTGTATTATGTCATTATTTTGCTTCATTGTCAAGA
>JAOBRC010752004.1:0-25143 GCA_027575255.1 Scolionema suvaense | reverse complement strand
CCCCCCCCCCCCCCGCCCCTGAAACAGCGTTGAGAAATTATGTATTATTAAAAACTTTTTGTCAGACATAGCAAAAAGAAACTCTGACTAATTCAAAACCGTATTAGAGGACGGGATCAAAGTTCCAACCGCCAGGTCAGAGTGAAAAAAGTGATCAAGATGCTTTGTTAAAGAAGAGGTTCTCAGTAATTGCAGACGATACTCTGGTGATGAAGGTACCATCGTAGATGACACATTGGTGATGGAGGTAGCGTAGCTTTCTACAAGTAGATGGCATACTTTGATCAAAGCAAGGCAAAGAGAGAGAAAGCACTTGACTTGACGGAAGGTTTACGTAGGAGCAACTATGTTTCAGACAGAAGTAAGATAGCTTACTGCACTCCACCATTCGTGGAATCTTCTACCAACACAGGAGTTTATCTAACCTAAAAGATATCAGTTTGATTCTGATAATATTGAGACCTGATGGTTGTTCATTTTCAGTCCAAGGAGATAAGGCAAGAAAATAAACAAGAGCTTCTTGAAGAAGCTTCCACTGTAAGTAACGGACATTGCAAGACACAAGCCCAGCCTTTATCGGGATAATAATTACCAGCTGCTTGATCTGGAATTTCAGTCAACAGATCTCTGGCGATTCAGATTAACGTCAATACTGGTGATGCTTGAACTTTTCTGATGACGTTCTTCAGTGTTCCTACTGCACACCAGATTTGTGCATCACTTTGAAGAATTCCCAGCTATGTTTACAAGTACAAAATTTCCAAGAAAATGGATATCTAGAGTTACACTCACCCGGCAATTTCTTTACAGTCATTCAATGAATAGCCACTGGGTAAGTCCTCGCACTTGAATTCGAATTGAGCCTCGCCATAACTTTCCTTCGGACTCAACCAACCAACCTTTTCATTATCCTTGCAGGTCTCAGCTGTACTTTGCACATAGCACACCAGAATTAGAAGTAGCAAAGCGCTTATTGTATCCATTGCAAGAGCACTTCTATGCACTTTAAACCTACATATCTGAATCATGAAACGCCATATTTCTTGTTTACACGCTGTTCATTAAAGATGAACAGTACTGCTGGGATGCATGAACTTCCTGGTAGACTTTACAGACGGCTAGTCCTTGTAATCACACGCACGTTTCAATAGAGCAGTCAATCATGAAGCAAAACAAACGCTAGCTTTGCCTCAGTTTCTGATTAATGACAGGTATTATCACTGCCTCGCTGTCCAGACGCGGAAGTGAGTTGCTATCAGGAATGCATGCTGAAAGTGGGTTCGATTTGCTTCGACATTAAAAATCCGCCTTTAAAATTCATAACTAACTTTGCATTGCGCAAGAGAACTGAATTCTATCGCCTTTGTTTTCGAAATTACTTGAAAAATTTCAAGAAAAATAGAACTTTTGTCAGTGATTTGAACATGTTTCGTCTTCTTCTGAAAACATCATCAGCTAACTAATATCGCAATCTGTGACTACAGCCACATATTTAACACCAATATACACAATTGGAAAACACTTGCCTATGTTTAAAATTAAGAGTTGGAATCCAATTGGATGTGCATGCACACTGTGTCAAATATATGTTTCTGGTCTTGGCTATCACTGATACGCAACATCATCATTATTTTAATGTTCTTTTATGATGCACGTATGCAGTTTTAGACTTTTAAATATTTTTGTTGTCTTTGAATAAACAGATGTTATGTGTTTATTGTATTGATGGCTTTATATAGTCTGGGTTATATGTTTATGTCCACGGCTGCTTTCCTTGTATTTTTGAAGCCGATAAAGAGATTAAAAAAAGAGAATCTAGAGAAATGCTAGAGAAATGTCTCTGCATAGGTTGAATACATACATCTTAGTTCTAGGTTTGTTATGCAAAATTACTCCCTTGTTAGTTAAATCCTACACTGCCGACCGAATCTTATATTCTTCAGAACGCACCACTATTCTCAAATCAGAAACAAGTACCATCACCAGAATGCCATCAACACATATTATAGTCTCCGGTCGAGTTTGTTCCGTAAATGCTAAGAACTCCGTACCTGCCATATCTTACCCTACTAGCGAAAACCTGATCACCGCAAACAATATGGATGACACCTTCGCAACATGCCCCTTTTTTCAGGAAATAGTGCATGAGGAAGATTTGCAAACCGATGATAACATTACTTTTACTTTGAAGTCATCTTCTGGTGAAAAGAGCCATTCTCAATACTACTCAATACTACTTGTGATACGTATGGTTTCTCCTGATCAGAAATAACCAGCCTTGCGAAGGCTATACTACGCGACACGAGTTCTATTTTGTTCTAACTAGCATAAATTTGAATTCGAGAAAATCAAGTTCATAGTTCCAGTGTCCTATAGAAATCCCTATTGTAGCTGTACTGTTTCTAATGAAAATAAGGCACTTAGAACCATCAATGTGACTTCAGATGCACATATATGATAGACTTACATGGAAAATTAACTGTTCTGTTAAAAACTCAATATTTTTGAAATTGTTAGTTAGAACAAAATAGAACTCGTGTCGCAACTAGTCGAGACGATGACAGGTACTCACCAGTCTGGATCAGTACTGTCCTTCAAATAAACGCCATTGCTTTTAAAAGATATAATTGCCCGTAATGTTATGTTATGTTAAATTTTACTCGTTGAAAGTGATTGTGTACTATTATTCCTGTGCTTATATTCCTCATACATTTGTTTGAGCCATAAATTTGAACTGGTCTTTATTTTCATTGTGCAGCTTTATAGCAGTCAGTATTTATATTACCAGCTCTTCAAGCGATCTTCCACCATTATTCCTCGAAATATATAGTAATTCAAATTGAACAGTTTGCGAATCATGAGTTAACAGATAGGCCCTTCTTTTGTCAGGGTCGTTTCTGACATATCCTTTCTTGTCTTGAATGCGTTTTGTGGTATTATATATATTGATTTATATGCAGATGCACTCAATGCATTACTTATCATGTTTTCGTATATCTCATTTTAAGAAACGAGTGTTTTGCTACCAGCACACCAGTACAGTTTTTCCATCAATTTGCCTTAAAGGCTTATATCACCATTTTTTGTATATGAACACTAATTTTTTACCTATCCCGTGTTTGTGGACGATGGAAAAGAATTGTGTGCAAGCGTTATCTAAGTTTTCAATATTCCCGATCCCCTGCTTATTTATTTTTTGTAAAATTTCCAACTCCTCCGCACTGCAGTTAGCGTCTGCTTCTACTGAAGACCTTGTGCTACGTTGCAGGCTTATGTTGCTTGCAACATCTTACTGCTGGTTTGCAGTAGGAGAAGAATTCGACAACAGTTTTGTTTCGTAAATTTATGAATCAAGTTAGCTGCATATACGCCAGTTGATCGTGTGCCAAATTCCTACCAGATGAAAAGAAGTTAAACACTAATCGCTCAAAAAAGAGATAATGTTTATTGCAGTGAACAAGGCAAACGATTTTAGCCCTATCTTAACTAGGAGGGTAGGGGGCAATAACATCTAAACGAAAAAAGTGAAGGTGGAGAAACTTTAATACTATTTCATAAGACAGAATCAGTAAAAATTTGAAGGTTCAAACGTAAACAGTTGATATATACCAAAATTTATGCTGCAATAGCAGTTGTCAGACCAATCGAGCTAACAATAAGGGCAAAGCAAAAGATTCCGATGCATCCTGCAAGTGTTTTTTTTTTAAATTTGGTCCAAAATACCAAAAATGAGTGTTGAACGGTTCTGGCGTGTATACATGACCACTCAGATTGTGGTTAGTTTTAGGTGATTATCTGCCATATGTTTTTCCATATCAATATAGTATCTCCATAATGATAACGTCATGCATAACAAACGGGGTCACCGATACCTTTCCATCATAAAACATTAGTTTTCAGTAAGTACTACCACTGCGTGAAGTTTGAAGTGTAACAAGGCATCCAAACGAATTTAGGTAGAAGATGGGGATTACCTTGAAATAAGTTGGCTAAGAAAGAGCCCAGTTACGATAGGGTTAATTTAGCAAAAAGATCCACTACAATGTCGATAATTAAAAAGCCAGGAAACAATGTCCACAGTTTAAACTCTTAGTACGCACCGAACCTACAACAACACGCCTATACGCCAACACGTTTCGTCAAAATGAAGACCTTATCAATGTCTTCGAACCGGAGGCTTAATCTATGATAGACACAAAGCAAAAACGAAATCAGAAGCGAGAAAGGCCATTCAGGCCACCTATTTGGGGAAGAATCTCCATGATCATAGAAATCTGAAAGGCACTGGAGTCCTCAAGGACTTGGAACCACCAGGAAAGATGACAAATTCGACTAATGGTTGCGATCTGGGGCGGACCCTTGCGCAAGCATCGCCTGCCTACTACAAGACACCACGCAAATCCTCACACATCGTTCGCCGAGATATGTCTGGCCAAACACATTATCAATGGGGGCATTGCAAATCGTATCGTTGTTGCCAAATAGAGCCCACGAACACAGGGCCCAGTGCTTATAACAGCACGCCAGTACATTCAAGAACATGATCAGTTTAGTACCTGTGCTCAGGATTTCGGTCCTAAACTGAATATCCCTAGGTCGATGGAAAGGGTAGCACAGGTGGTGCAAATGGCAGGGATCCATCTACCACCAGTACTAGCAGTGAAATGAGAGGAACCAATTTGAATTCCCCTAACTGATATCTTTCGTAGAAGACCAAGTAAACTCCAGTTCTCACTACAAGTAGACACTGGTCTTGTTGCACTTGATTCTGTTGCAGGTTCATCCGATTCCTTAAGTCTCATTATATTTCCAACAGTTGCTGTTGACACCTTATGGTAGCTAGAAACTGTAGAAACGTCTCAACGAGTTCTGCAGGCTTAACAGTCTCGATAAAATTATGAAGTCTGATTGCTCTCAGATTTTCCCACTGTTTCATTTGATACATTGAAGTGTCAATGGATTCTTCTGATATCCTGCACGAAGCATGCACATTAATTCTTCGAATTGCACGTCAAGCATTCAACAGTCAGGACTTATCGGGTTATTTTCGAACTGAAAAACAATTTTTCGCGTGCGATAGAAAAAGGCTTATAAATCACCACATGGAAATAACGCAGATAAGCGTCATTCTTAATTTTTAGATACCTTATCGGACAAAACAATGTTGGACCAAATTTTCGTCACTCTCGACAAATAATTTTGTCCAATTTTAATTG
Source organism: Scolionema suvaense (assembly GCA_027575255.1). NCBI lineage: Eukaryota > Metazoa > Cnidaria > Hydrozoa > Limnomedusae > Olindiidae > Scolionema > Scolionema suvaense. Next base: position 19,927 of record JAOBRC010752004.1, on the reverse strand, counting down.
TACTTTCTTATGGATTGTCGCGAGCAAAATAATATCAATACGCATAAAACATGTAACAGTTCGCTTTCCTTGTATTTGTGCATTTTCGCATCATTATACGGTTGCCATCAGGGATTGATACAACTTTTGCTGCAAACTCTAAAGGCTCTTTCATGTTTCGGGGGTGAAATTATTTTGTTGCCAAAACTTTTGGTCACTTGGGTAACAAATTTTCAAACAGTTGATGATGACCTACTTTATAGACGGGAAAACAAATTTTAAGAAGGCATATTTTTTGTCGTGGAAATTTTGTCGTGGAAAAAACGTTTCGTCGGACAAAAATATTTGTCGAACAAAATTTTCATCGAACAAAATTATTTGTCGGACAAAATTTTCGTCGCATTAGCAAAAATTCGTCACTTTTGTCGGACATTGTTTTGTCTGATAAAGTAGGTACAAAGTGGGATGATAGCGAAAATGCCGTTGGATACACTGTAATTCATGAGACTGTGGACAAAATCCTTCTTCGTGTGACAATAGATAAGAAACTTTGTAACTGTAGATTTACTTTTTGTTCATCTTACTGAACCTCTGAAATTTTGTTTTTCAAAACATGTTCAGAATGCATGTAAAGCAACAAGTCAGAAACTGCATGCTCCCACTCGTGTATGTGCAAACATTAACACAGAGCAACTGTGAAATTGTATGAAGTCATTCTTTCAGTTATTTGCCACTGATCTGGATATTCCACAATAGTAAGACGGATCATCACATTTCCCCTAGAGCCCACCTTCAAAACGGCAAAACATCGCAAAATCTCGATCCAGAATTCGTCCAGTCTATCTAATAGTATCTAACAGAAAAGAGAGTGTGAAAACACTAGGCTAGGTGATGTAAATCCGGCACAGGACATAAGATAGGTGATTCCTATAGAAAACAAACGTTCAATTCTTCATTTTAGTCTTTCTGTTTTCCTTTGGGGTAAAGTTTTATTCTTTAGGTAGTTTTAGTAAAAATGCTTTTATGTAGTGATGCATTTTTTTCTATGGTCAGCGGACGTGTGAGATTGTGATTTTTTATAATTGGGTTGACGTGGATAGCTTAATTCTTAAAGAGGCCTCTGGCAAAAATATGAATATAAGTTAAACAACTTACTATCGCATGAATATCGCAACTATTTTCTCATTTCCACGTTCTTATTGCACTATATCCATAAAATTAAATTTTAGTGACCAAGCTTCTCTGGTTCGCTTTCCCCGTTCTTTTGGAAAGATGCTTTGGAACATCGTGACGTCAGTATGGGAGTAAAGCAAAATTGCGGCAGCGATAGAATGACAGGTTTATCTGAAAGCGTCAGATTAAAACTGAGTACGAACTTCTTTAGACGTTGTTAATCAGACTTTTAACCATTTTGCTCGGAACATGATATATACTACGTCTGGAGTTGTAGGGTGTAGGCAGACAATCGCAAAATGATATCTGCTGTGGGTTGCGTTGCATGAAATGCTGCTATTCAGTTTTTGTTTGACGGGAAGAAAAATGGTGCTCCTCGTTGCAAGAGATGTCTTATAGGTTCTTGAAAACTTCGAAGAGTGACTGTGGCTAGTTGCGCTACAGTGATTGTCGATTCCTGCAACAGAGATGAGGCATGCGTACTCCCATATTGACGTAAGTGCATTAGTTAGCACATAATGTGCTCCACGATTGCTGAATTGCAGTTGCGAGTAGCCCAGAAAATTTTTCGTAAAATTTACTTCGTGTGCATAGCGTACTAATTCAGAAAAAATTAACGGAAGTCTCCATGCCCATTTTTTAAAAGTATTTTTCATTGAAGTTAACATGATTTCTGCCAAAGGATCCCTTTAGCCATTACGGCTGTGATTTCGGAACCTGTCAACTTGAAAGTACGAACAAATAACAACGGCTTTGCTTTCATACTATTAAAATTATTATTGATGTAAATAAACGTACAAGCTCATTAATATGAGCTCGATATAATAATACGCATTTATTGATATTATCATTGTTAGATAAACAGCTGCTTGTACCACCGAGCTTCATGTTTCAACGCTGATACTTTATCCAAAACCGCTGCACGTTTCATCGAAACCAGCACCAAAGCATACTTGGACCAGCGCTTTCAAGTAGATCAAATCATCGCCAACGTCCTTCAACTTTAACGTCCTCAGTTTGCTTGTTGTCTTCGTATCCAGATTGTTACCCAGTTCGATCATCCATGTCCCATACGCAGTAGGCACGAATTTACTTCTCGCTTGATCTTGCTCAGAATCTATACAGATGCGCGGTTGGTTATCACCTTCATAAAGATTGATTCGGTGGCTGGATGATGTGCACTCACCATTGTATTTTACGGTGTAACCAACGAAAAATGGTATCTTGGGTAAGGCGTAATTCTTACCACCAGGTACCAGCTGATTATCTAAAAGACAGAGCATTTTTTGGGGTTAGCATGACTTTTGTCCGTTTCCTTTTACCCAATACGCTCCCATTGAGAACGATTTCATAGGTTTTCACGTGCATAGATTGGGACTCCCAATATACACATAATCTTTTCTCAACATGATAGCATCCAAATGTAAAAGTTTCCGCACGTTTGTTTTGGCTTTTTTACGTGTCGCTAAAGGCTTTCTGTAAAAGGTTTAGATAAATTTATGCCCAAACTCTCGATTAATCCTGTCATGGATGTATCAATTGAGCCTGTTGTGCTGCATACTACAATCATCGACAGAATATGCTTGCCAGACACAGTTTTTGCGTATCAGCATGGCGTACATGTGTGTTGATTTAATGCACTTTGCTTGTTGCTATAGCTGTTTAAAGCTGCTTACTGTGTTTCCAGATGCCTGCTTTTGCTTAAAAATGTATTTTGGCCATGAACACTACCAAAAGAAAGATGCCATATAAGGAAATCTCGAAATGCCTGTTTCTTTTTATGGAGCAAAACGTTTTGGGCAAAAAAATCATATGCAACTTGCTAAACTGCTAGTCCTCGGCTTCTTGGCAAGTTATAATCAATTTCATTTCCTGTATCATATCAGCTGATGCAACCTGGTGATAGAATGGTTTTAAAATTTTTTAGTTTCAAATCGTGATCACAATGTTCCAGATGATTATTTTTTTCTAAGTTAGGATTGGTATACAGCATTAGGTGCCTAACATATGGATGACATGCGCTCGTGTTGATGCTAGCCTTCTTCAGGGCTTCTGAAAAGTTTACGGTAACCGGGATTTAGTTGGATTAATCCTACTTGGCTAAAATATTGTGCCATTTAGTAAGAATTCGTTATGTTATTGCGTCCAAATGTCAGCTTTTCTGGTGATACGTTGTTCATACATTCTTAAATTTTTTCCTGAAGTATTTGCACACAACTTTACTATGTTGGGTTGATAAGTTGGTCAAGCACGCACCTCATCCTTTTTATCAAAGTAGACAGTAAATCAAGTAAATTTTTCGGACAAGTTGTTGATTTCTCAGATAAAATTTTATTTCATTTGGGCGTCCTGCTTAGAAGATATGTGGCAATATAAATATACCTTTACACCCCCCGGCCACCGCCTCCCCGGCCCTTCCTGAACAGTTACTAATTTTCGGCCATAAAATTCGTTTATTTTAGTTCCCATGCCTTAATGATATGTTGGCCTTAACACCTGATGTGCTTGCGTCCATGAAATTTTTGCTACAACTTGGGAGAAATTATATTTGGTGATGTACTATACTTTGATGCCAATGCACATAATACCAGTACTATATTACTTGCCATAGGTTGATTTCATAGTAATAATCAGAGAAACTTGAAACAATCATGTTTTTCTGATTGGTTACGTATATGCTTCATATGTACGTCCTCTCCTTCACCCCCTTACCACTCGCTATTCCTCCCTCCCCCTACTAGGCTATGTTAGAAAACTTTCTATATACAAACTCTGGAGCAGGAACTTTGTATCCTGCTCCAACATTGACATAAGGGGGTGTTGATATTCTTCACTATTCAGTACTGGAAATTAGAACATATAGTCCGTGGAATTAGCGCAAAAAGTAAGCGAAATTGTTCGCATTGTGATAAAAGAATGATACTTGGCAGATATCATCTTCAGAGCATGTAGAATAAATTGCGATTTGGAGGCAATCTTAAAAATTTCGTCTGGCGACGAAAAGTTACGTCGCTGTTCCAGCTCGAAAAAGGTGTGTTTTCATAGCATAGTGAGCGCAACTGCAGGGACGGCGCCGCGGATTTCAATGTGGGGTCTACATGAAATATGGGGGGGCGGGGCAGATTACGTAGCACAGTGAAGTGATAAGTAAATTCAATAAGGATTTCTTTAAATGCCGAAAAAGTGTGTAGGGGGTAGGGGGGAGGGTGCAGTGCCTCCTCGGATCCCCCAGTGGTGCCGTGCCCCAACGGAATTAACTGTACGTACCATATGCTTCGCAAAGAGTTTGCGGCGGTAGATATGATGCCACTAGACGATTATTAAGTACTGTAACTATAATGCCAGTACCAGCAAATATCACTTTGATTCTACGCCTTCTTTGAGTACGAGCATTTGTTGCTCTACTCGTAAATAAAGTTTCAGAGGTCGCTTGGGTTGTTTCCCACTTGAACTTTTCTGTTGAACCAAGAAAGCTAAAAAATGCTATGAGCCTGGAAGAACGATGCGAATTATTAATTATTTATTAGCAAGTCAATTTCATACACTTCCAATGTCACAGCATACAAGTCCGAACATACGTTGGTCCTGTTAGCGACTGTTGCAAGGAGAGTAGTAAGTGCACGTTTTATTTTCGCATTTATAACTTCATTTACGATATACGCTTTCCTTATTTGATGGCGTTTTGGGTGAATAAATTATCAAATTATATTAGATATATTATATCAAATTATAACGCAAAAACGAGGATTGTTAGTTAAGACCTTTCACAGGAATGAATATCTATGTTAAGGCCCAAGTGCGCGTATCAGCCCAAGTATGGGCGGGAACATCTACGCAGCAGAAGCATAGCCAAGTAAATTAGTAGTTGCATAATTCCTAGTTATAAAGCCCTGACAATGACAGTAGATATTCTACGAAGCGCGTAAAATTCAAAGAGCAAACTATTTCTTAGCTCCCACGGATCTTCTGGGATCAAAATCGAGGACCCCTCTATCTATCAATTATACTCTTTGTGTATTTTCCATTTCAACCGACTTACCGACGTAAATTTTAGGCTCAGTCTGTACTAATGTTTTTTTTCTGTTTCAGGTGCACGTGTAGAAAGTCTTGGAGTGAAATAGATTTCAATATTTGTCTTATTTGCCAAAAGCATTCGACTGATAAGCTCCAGTGTCCTGCATCACAAACTCACCAACGATCCGATTTTGGTCTAGGATACTCCACTCTCGTTGCAAATATCAAAGAGTTCAAATGCGTAGGGTTAGAGACATTCCTGTCCAAGTTCTTGGTTAACAATAACCTAGCTGACGAATTAAAGAAGCATCAAGGGAAGTGGCACAAGAAATGCTGGCTGTCTTTGAACACTACTGAACTGCAAAAATGGTCAAAAAGCGTTCGTTGTCCAACGATACTGAGCACAATACATAGCTTTTCTTCGAAGTGGTATCTCTCGAAGTGACAATAGGTTTTTTTGTTTTTTCTGTAGTGAAGGAGATTCATCTGGTACATTGCATCAAGTGATTGCTCTTGAAGTAGATCAAAGAGTGCGGAAAATAGCCAATAATGTCCAAGACTTAAAGTTGTCAGCGAAATTAAGTGAACGGGACATGGTTGCGCTAGATAGTATGTATCACATTCACTGCCTTACAACTCATTATAATAAAGGCCGCATGGTAAAAGGTGGAAATGTCCAATGTGGCTCTAACTTACAGAATGCTGCAATGAGTGAAGTGTTGTCATATATCTTTGCTGAACGAGAGCAAAACCAACACGTTCAAATTCAGTGATCTGACGAAGCAGTACCATTTGCGCTTTTTAAATTTAGGAGCATGTCGCATTAACAGTGGCCATCTAAAAAACCGTCTGATTTCTCATTGCGAAGAGCTCAAAGCCTTCAACGCTGGTCGAGAAGTATTTTTGTCTTTTAATGATGACATAAGATTATCTCCTAAAACTAGTTACTTCAAGGAGTTGGAAGACGACAGGACGATAAAGCTGCAAATATCCTAAGAAAAGAAGTGCTAAGCTGCAACAAGGACTTCAGTGGAACATTTGAATCCCAGGGTCACAGAGAATCAGTTCTTGAACCTTTATTGATGTTCATGAGTCTCTCCTTAATGGACCGAGCATGAGTGAGGAATCGAAGTTTAATCAGGCGACCTTTTCACTTGCACAACTTGTAGTATACAACTGTGCGAATCGAAGACGCACACCAACAACCGAAGTAAAAGAAAGACGCAGGAAATCGAGAGAGATTCCACTAGCACTTTACGTGGCTTTCAACATCTATGCTCATACCCGCAGAGCATCGCTGGTAGATAGCCTCTTTGACTTGGGCTTGTGTGTTTGCTACAAGCATGTGATCGAAATTCAAAATCAATTAGCAGAAGCTCTCTGTACTATGCGTAGCAAAAAAGGTTTGGTGTGTCCGTCAAATCTGCACAAGGGTCTCTTTGTAACATCTGCGTACGATAATCTCGACCACAATCCATCTTCCAACAAAGGTGTAGAAGCATTTCATGGCGCGGGCATTTCAGTGCTTCAACATCTGGACCAGGCAGGAGAGGGTAAAATGCAGGATGCTGTTGAATACATGAAGCAAGCTAGCAATCAACAAGCCCTGCCTGCAGAGTTTTCTACTGTATTGCCAACCTACTTTCAGAAAGGTGACTCTGATCAACCGCGTGGTATGGATTTGACCGTAGCGGACATTGCACCACGTGGTATGGATTTGACCGTAGCGGACATTGCACAACGTGGTATGGATTTGACCGTAGCGGACATTGCACCTATGTGTGAGCTGATTGCTAGTAACGAGGCATGGGTGCAACATGTTGCGCACCAAATTAAAGCTAGCAATTGCATCGAGGCCTCTTGGGAAGCCTTTCACGCTGTAAAAATGCCAGACATGGGCGTGGTTCAATCTCTTTCTGCCATGCTGCATGTTCCAATTCAGTAGCACTCATGAGGCACAGTATGAAACTGATAATGAAAATCACAAATTTTCTTAGTCCATGCCAGATTCCAGTAATGTTCTTCGGCCAACCTCTGTTTGCCATTGCCAAGAAGGTCTAGTGGAACTCGCCGAGCGATCTTAGTGAAATCAATCTAGCGATAGGTGGTCCTCATACAGAGATGGCGTTTCCTTGCATAATTGGAAGCTACTGAAGGATAGTGGTTGGACAGCTATGTTGAAAGAAGCTGATGTTACAACCATCGGTGAGACTGACGCCGCTCCTGAATGTAAGCATGCAAAACGATGTCGCTATCTTCACGAGGTAACAGTTTGCGCCTTATACGGACTACTGATAGAAGCACGGGATCTTGATGGTACTTATATCGACCTGCAACAGTTTTGTGAATCAAAAAAGCTCGTGCCCCAGTTTCAGTTTTGGATGATGATAATATATCTTGAACTATTGCTGCTCCTATTCGTACGTTCTTTCAGAGAGGCAAATTTTGACCTCGATCTTACAACTATGTCGCAAATGCTTCCGCAGTTTTTTGCTTTTGATGGAGTCCATTATGCAAGATAGCTGACAGTGTACATAAGAGATATGGAAAATCTGTCCGAAGCACATATAATGAGACACATCTCCAGTTTCGAAATGGAAAGTTTGTAGGGCATCATTCGAACAGCAGATATTCTGGAATGTCAGCACACGAACAAAACAAGTCAAGAGTGATGGAGGCATCATTGGCATCACTGGTAATGAAGAGGCTCTAAAACGATGGTTTCTGAGGTTTGTAAATTGGTTGATGATTTCGATTGTCAGGCAGGAATCAGAAAGAAACATCACTTAAACAAATCTTTTCAAGACAGATTTTGCGATGATGTCCAAAAAATGATAGATTCGTATGGAAATCCATTTATGGAGTCTTCGGAAGATCTTATTGTCATGAATACTGGCAAGGTAGCCCACAAGGACGCAAAAGGCAATGTTCTGCAGTTACAGGAAATGTTTTTTTCTCAATACAAGGAATTTGTATCGTCTAGGCTGAATGCAGCGGAAGTGCCATTCAATGAATCTGTTGCTAAGAACAAGACAGAGATTTTCGTCCCAGATGCCACCGACAACAATGCTTCCAAAGGAACACCCGCACTGAAGAGCGACTTAAATTTGTTTTCAAACTTGTTTATTGCTTGCCAGAATCGGCAAGGTGATCTCGACGACTTCTTTAAGCATCAAAATCACCGCCAACCTCCGTCATTATCAACAACTGGAGAGTTGCCTCAAGGAAAGAAGGCTGATTTGATAGATTATTTAGACATGAAAGGATCTAAAATAATCTCTATGCCAAAATCCAGGAGGCATTGATTGTTGATAGGTCAGCTCAAATCAAAATTTTACGGCCCGAGCCAAAGACACAATTAGAATATTATGCTGTTAAGGGCATAAAGTTTTGCGATCATTTAATATAGCGACATAAATTTTTGTGGAACTTATTAAAATTAAAATGAATTCTGCAAAACTAGTGAATTTCGCAAAACCATCCATGTCAAAACGGACTGATGCTTTCAAAAACATTTTTGTAGTCGCGAAAATTAGCTCCGCACTTTTCTCGTACGAGGACTAATTTGCAAGAATTTGATTCCACAACTTTTTTCAGGTGTCCATCGCAAAAATATATGTCGCAATATTAAATGACCGCAAAAAACTTGATGGGACAAAGTAGGAGAATTGATATTATTTTCGATGTTTATATCGAACAGTCACTAAAGTAAGGAAACACTGTGGCGAAGGACATCATTGAAGGGTGTTGCCACAAATGAACGTTCCTAATGATTGGTCCTCCTTTTGGAGAAACTCAGAAAATAAAACTGAGCTTTTTTCGTTTATAGGACAGTTCATTCATGATCATCTTCAACCACCGAGTAAGCACGTTCCTGTGACAGGTGGAACAAAACGTTCTCTCCTGGCCGCGACACCGAGATACCGAATGCCTTACGTCATGTAATCACGAGGAGGCATACTCGAGAATTTTTGTGCACGTGTACGACGCCTTTACTCGACAGCAAATGAAATGTACACACATGCATGCAAGTGATACAGACTTCGTGAGTCTTGCCGCGATAGTCTGCCGCCCTGGTCTGTCTCTTAAGATTGCCTTGGAACAAAACGAAATTTTCGGGACATTGATGGAAACAAGATAGTCAATCTCTTGGGCGAGCAGAAATCTAGGGCACTTCCGTCATTCCATGCCTTAACAGAACGTGATACCACTTCTTAAGTCAGTGGAAAGGGAAAGGTTTCTGCCATGAAGACATGGATGAGTGATGATAGCATGAAAGAATCCCTTTTGCGCGTTGCATGAGATCCCACTGAAGGATGATATTAAGGTTATCGAGAAACTTTTCATTCGACTGTATGACAGTTGCAATGACCACGTAGATGTAAATGCACTTAGGAACACTTTATTTGCTCAGACAGGAAGAAGTCTAGAAAATCTGCGTCCAACACATGACGCCTTTCTGCAGTATATCAGAGTAGTGTCTTGGAGCAAATGATCAGTCGGATCCAGCTGAGTGTGGTTGGAAAAATAATGGAGATGAATGGGAGCCAGTGTGGATAACATTGCCAGAGGTTAGTACGATACATACACAATAGTCGTGCTGCAATCAGTCTTAAAGGAGTTCACCACTTAAAAATGGATGAAGACATACGTGTAGACCTTGAAAAACTGCAAAAAATGGTCTTTATTCCACTTCAAAAGCCCATATCGTTCTTGAGATATAGTACTTCAATGTTGTAGGAGATGCAGCATGGAGTTAATTATGCATGATGTCATACATGAAAGCTGAAAATTAATTCATTTTCCTGCCTGGATTACTAAAAGAAAGGGCACTGTTGAGAGCTGATTTTTGATTTATTTAACGCGGAGGTGCAATATGTTCCATTCTATATTTAAAATATTTGCTGAAGTTTTCAGTTGCTAAGGAAACCACACTCCTTAGAGATTTTCATGCATGGTGTCATACCTACCAGGTTTTGAGCAGTAGGAATGTATAGAGCTTTGATTAAGCTTTCAGCAAGAACCGCTGAAGTTTGGTCTTGCAAATAAAGAACAGTCAGTATACCTTTTAATTGTCTTTCATACTGCTGAATGTTGTTTTTTAGTGGTGAACTCCTTTAAATATACGTGCTGTTCCATCCCCAAAGTGATATGCCCCAGGAGCCCGTCAGCCGCACTGCTTTAAGTTTTGCTAGTTTATGCATGCGTTTACTGCAATCCAGTGGTCATTTAATTTATCACGTTAAATTTCATTTTTCTTAGCAGTGTATACGTTTGCACATCTCGATGTGAATGTCTGTTTTCCGTTTCGATTTTAGGTTTCCTTAGCTTTGCAGATTTTGACAAAATGTGGCTGTACGAAAAATTGGAAATCCCACTGTAAATGCAAGAAGGCTGGTCTAATGTGCACTCCAAGAAGTAAATGCGAGGAGAACTGTTTTTAGGAGGAGAAACGAAACGCTTTGGACGTTCTCTTTTGTGTTGTGTCATTATTTCCTGGTTTCTGCTCTTCAGTCTTTGTACTTCTGTGTGTCAATACATTCTTTTGTTGCTGACACAATGTGCGCTACTTGCTTCTGTATGAACCCTAACACTTCATCAAGTCACTGATATTTTGGTCATAAATAATGCTTAAATATCTATTGTTTCAGAATTTCTCGCTGGAAGACCTATGCCCAATATATTTGCTTCCTACAAAATGAACTGTTATGATAGGGATTCCACCAACCTGTCACCATCTGCTCTGTAAATTACACCCATTAAAAATGTAATTTGAAAAATTTGGAGATGAATTGCGAAAGACATATTGACAGCCGTACAACTAAGAAGGGAAAAGTACTACATCTACCTAAACCGAATTTCGGGGGAGATTTTGCTGGTAAGCAAATTCCAAAAATGTCAAATCGCGAAAATAAGTAAATTTACAAAACTAGTTTTGCCTTAAATAGTCCAGAAAAAATACAGTCAGAATACTTGTACCAAATTTTTCCAACCCGTCCAAAGACATCATTACACCTCTATCTTTACTTGAAAGTATCATACAGGCTAGTTAGAATCATTTCAATTTCTGGTCAGTAAATTATGCTATTTCTACTACTCCTCCCAATCTCATCCACCATTACAGTTAAATAGATACATTCCCTGCCTAATTCCATAATGTTTGAATGATATAGAGTATGATAAACGTCATTGAGAAGTTGAGTTTATCGCATAACAAAGCGGGAATAGTGTGTGTATATACTTTACATATATAGGATTTTGTGACGTCATAGTGACGTCACACGTATCTTTTTGTCGTTGCTCCCAAACTTAAATTTGCTTTTCATATGATTATGAAAACGCATACCAAATTTCATGCTATATCACAACCTGAAGTTTTTTTGCACTAATTCCATATGCGAATTTCAATTTCTTCGCAGAAGATTTTGACAAAGATTTTTGCCTATAATTTGATTTGAGATATTTTATAATGATCTACTATAGCTATTGCACATCTTTCACATCAGCTTAAATGGAAACAGCTGTTAAAGATGAAAATAACAAAAGAAAATCTTTATTTTGAATTAATTGCTAGCAGAATATTTTTGTCATCACATACTGTGAAAACGGTTGAAAATTGAAAATCATTGATTTTCCATGAATATGTCCGATTTTCAGCGTCAAATAGAACATTGCCATTTACCAGCAGAGGGTACTTGTATGATGCTTGAGTTGAGCAATTTCTTTCCAGGCTTTGTTTTGTATAATATTTGCAGCTCCTAATTTTTCGACACGGTTTCCCTACACACTAAGCCAGGATTTCCATTGGATACTGTTAGCAAACAGTACTATTAGTACTTGCTAAAACTTTTTAAAATCTCTGTGCAAAACGATCGATAAAAATTTACCGCAAACTGAATTCCTTACCCTCTAGATGATACACTTTTACTTCAACTTTGTGATCAGTTCCATCGCCAAAATATTTAGGAGGTAGATAGAGGCTGAACTTTTGAACGAACAACCCTCTTTTGCATTTTGCGATCGATGGCACCCAGTCGTTATCTTGCAGCCATGCAAGACTGGTTATGTTAAGAACGGCTCTACCGGTGAATATCAAGTTTTGAAGATTCAAGACATCATTTGTTTTGCTTCCTGTGCGAGATGCTGAAAGAGATAAATATTTCAAATACCTTAACACGCCCAAGATTCCCTGAGATAACAAAAGTCAGATAGGTTCAAGCCTACTTCTATAAGCTAGACATTCTGATTACGAATAGTTGCTAAAGAGCATGTGCAATGTACAAAACGTCCATAAGTTTTCTTAAATATGACTATACAGAAAAGACTAGAAATCACACCGGAGATCCAAGATCAGAGTAATCATTAGACGAATGCATAATAACTTCTTAGACTCCTGTCTTCAATCTTGAACATTTGAAGCTTTCGACCCACAAGGTTAAAAAAGGAAAAAAGCATACCTGGGATACGAACTTCTCTTGCAATGTTCGAACCACTGGTGCAAATGCTCTTGTCGTAATCCAGAGTGCTCAGTCTAAAGAAGCTGTCGTGGAAAGGGTTCTTCCGTAAACTCGTACACAGAGCATTTGTTCGACCTGCGTTCTTGTACTCAACCACATTGCAAGCATCTCCTACCATCGCCACTCTATAATTTAATTCGTTCATTTCCACATACCACTTGAATTTCATGGTATCGATATTGTCCAGCTCTGTAGCTGATTTACCTTTCAATGTTTGTGCTTCATGATAGGAAATGATTGCTTCAGCCATAGCTGCTCCTGCATCCATCACTTTAAATTGGTCTTCATACAACTCATCGAAAAGCTGAGTGTATATAGCAACTTTAGTCTGAAACACATATTATCAATAAAACTCAGAAGGAGAAATATCTACCTACTTAGTATATAGAGCATATTATATTTTTTATCGATTTTGCTTAAGGATTTCTGTTGCCCTGGATCGATTGTTGCTTAGTTGTTGCTTTTTGACCATACAGGAGCTTTATCATGTATTTTTACAGGTATTTTATTTCACTAGTCAAGTTTTGGACTTCTCTCGGCGTATTTCTGTTACTCTTTTTTCTTTAAAAGTTACTTGCAAGATGGAACAAGAAAAGCAATTGATAGCAGTCAAAAATGTTATTCTTTTGCATTACAACAGTCTTTTTTGCCTTCTAATTTTTTTTCTTCTTGGGCTAGGGGCTTGTACAGGCTGAGAGTTGCTTAGCTGTCGCTAAACGTTTTGAAAGATTTGAGCCTCGTGTTGCTTGCAAAACGTTGGTTATAAAGAAAAGCGTGTTCCCAATGTAAAATATATACATAAAATGAACGTGATCGTAAAATACATGCTTAAATACATCAAATCGTAGGAAAGGGGAAAGACAAGGATCTGTTCCAACGTTACTTGCAGACAGAAATGTACTCTTAATTTGATACATGAATCCATGTTATCGTAGGGGTTTGTATTATCTTAGGTAATATCTTCTTCAGAAGGTATTATAGATAGTGGTTGTGATTTAAAAAAGTGAATGAGAGTTAATGTCACACATCTTAAAATACAGGAAAGATGAGGTTTTCAGACGATAACGTAAGGGTGGATAGCTATCAAGCTCATACCTTTAATTTGATACACACATTCTTGTTGTATATGAAGTGGACTTTGAGTGGTTCAGCTGTAAATGCATCTGCATCTGCTATATATTCACAGCATTGTGTAATTAACAGTTCTAAAGTTGAGGAGATATTGGTAAATAACGTCTTGTCCACACCAGGAGTGTAGTCCCGGAAATGCTTCACAAAGTTTCTTGAGAGGTCTTCGATGTCTTTGCCTGAAATTGCAAATGAAAATGATGTAAAGTATCTAGATTTCCTGTCAAGGTGCAGCTGAAAAACCTAATAAACACTTCATTATAGCAATCACGTTTCATTGAAGAGAACATTCTAAGAAATCGGGAAACCCTACACGTAACAGCACGCTAGAGCTATTTCATTCGGTGAACTATTTTGTTCATAAGACAACCTTTTATAACATCAACCTGAAAAATGACGAAATCCAAAAGAAACGCAAAAAAATCTTTAGCCTCAAGTTTTGAATTTTGATTTATCCATATAGGAATTTTTGTCCAAACTTATACACCTTTAGATAGAATTAAGAAATGTTGCACGCACATGCCAAGAAAATCTTTTTGCCACCAAGTACAAGGCTCCTAATAACGTGCAGAACTAATCAATGGCTCATGCACAGTTTAACCTTTAGAATAGAGAGTCTCTTCCTTACCAGTTGCGCAAGCAGAGTCCTGTATTATGCTGAAGATGATGTGATAAAAGAAAACAGTTAGAGGAACAAACTGGGTGCTTTTGGCTAGCAGGTAATTTGCTGCACTTATAATCTCTCGTATCGCACGTCAAAGTTTGGACGTGCAGATGGGACGAGATTAACAGTGACATGTGCCGAAACTTCCTAGTCGTCCCTTCGTCGTTGTGGATTTATTATGCATTAATCTAAGAGCTTCTTACATTAGGGACAACTTTTCTAGTCTATTTAATTTTGGAGCTAGCAATGGTCGAGAGAGGGGTCAATACCCATGTTACAAGGTTGAAACGTCCCATGTATATAGAACACCACTTAAACTTCATGTTGACCCAAAAAGTATATAGTGACATCATTATTATGCTGACGTCAGCAGCTTTCATGAAGATAAAGTCATCATTTTTGGCGAGTTTTGGTAATCCTGGTCCTGATCAATTTCGTTCTTGTTGAACATTTTTTCTGGCTTGCAGACGGTTAATCCTGATGCAGATAAAAAATTGCTTTGTTAAATTTGCTGTTTCTCGATAATTTTTACGAAAAGCCACCCGCTTTTACTTCCGACAGATTTGTCGTTTAGATAGAATTTGAGAAAAACCGGGAAACCCTTGTAATGTCAGGGGTGATAAAATAAGAAATTTTCGCCTTGAAACAACAAATTTTAAGACAACCATTCAGCGTCTATTTAAACCACTTGCTATGAAAATTGAGCCATTGCCTAAACAGCTGTGAAATTGTATCTCCCGAAAATAAATATCGCGAAATTGTATCTCCCGAAAACAAATAAAAACGTATGCTCATGGGAGTCCGTCCATTCCAATACTCATTTACCTTGTTTTAACAAAAACATAACATGTGTAAAAGTAGGAAGAGTTGTCCTACCTTCCCCAACGGACAGGTATTCAGGACCTCAACCCTTTTCTTTTTGCAAAACTTAGTCAAACACATATTTTGTGATTTATCGATTTAACGAAAAAAAAAGAGGATTCCGGAACTTTGAGTCATGTCAATATTAAGTTAATTACATCTTGAGTAATTTCTTTTGGTCCTGTTGCATGGAAGCAATTTTTTACCTGTTGGTTTTACATGGCAGTGCTTGTCAGAAGTGTCTTATGGCCCTTTGGTTTGCTTCGGCATTTTATGCATTCATCTGTAGCCACCATTTTATGATGATCATTTTACTGCAGTCATTTTAACAGACTTTTTCGCAAATTGCCACCATGTGATGCATTAGGGGACAAATCTCACTAAGGTGGTAGCTGAAGGGCCACAAGGGGATCCTTTTAATTCCTGCAGGGCAGACACAATTGCCTGCTGAAAGCAAAATTGGTAATAGCATGAGACTATTTGCTTTTGTTACTGTAGCATTAATTTTGATTTGCCGCTTGGCCATCCCATAATGCTTTGTATGATGACGATTTGCGAAAGGTCTGCTAATATGATCTATAAGGAAGTATATAAGTTTTTTACTCGAGTTTATGAGTTACTTTTACGGCACCTGATGATGACAT
Source organism: Scolionema suvaense (assembly GCA_027575255.1). NCBI lineage: Eukaryota > Metazoa > Cnidaria > Hydrozoa > Limnomedusae > Olindiidae > Scolionema > Scolionema suvaense. Next base: position 3,947 of record JAOBRC010752004.1, on the reverse strand, counting down.
GATATGTTGAAAAGCTTCGTGCTATCTGATATGAGAATTCTCCTAACTTGTGAATATGTAAATGAAATGTATATATACACAATATAAAAAGATAAGAAACGCATCAATATGCGACTAACTCGACATCTTTAGGCATACCTTTAATATCAGTGGCCGTACTATCTATCTCTTTGAAGAATCTTGCGTACTGTAGGTGATTTTGCCTCTGCCCTTTCGCTAATTTAACAGACACTACAAATACACTGTAGAGGAGCTTGAAGAAGCTGGCAACATGCACTATTTCGCCTATGGCTTTTGTTACATCATTCAATCTGTCTACCAGTTCTGTAAGATCTGCGTCTCCAGTTAGCCAAGATATAGGATTTCCCATCATTACTGTTTTGATTATAACTTTCCCAATCTTTTGCGCTAAGTCAACGAATTTTATACCGACAGTTGTCACAAGCAGAGCCGTAACTTGTTCATTAAACTCTTTTGTTAGAGATTCGATTCGTTTTCCAGTGTTCAAAATTCTGGATCTCAGAAAATCACGATCAGCCTTTGCCTTGCCAAGTTGATAGGCTGCAACTCTTCGAAAATAATCACCCAATGCACCTCTGAACTCGCTTATTTTTTTATCTGTTTTTCGGAAACTTTGCTTTATGAACTCCATTTTTACAGCTTCACCGTGGCGAATACCAATTCGCAAATGTGTTGACTTTTGGGGTACTATTGCATCAATTCGTGATTGTAATTCTGTGTATATATCGATTACTGAACAGTACCAATCGTTTTTGTACCCGCGACATTCGAATTTACCACAGGTATTAAAAACATTGGTCTCTCCTGCGGCAGCATTTCTTTTCGTGCTTTCGAGGTTAGCTCTCCACTGAATAAAGTAAGTTTCAGTAAATTGCTGGAACTGATTTTCAGCAACATTCTTGGCACATTTATAACAGCGATACGCCAATGGCTTCGTTTTGCACTTGTTATCGCTCTTGTAACTACATTGCAACAGATCCTTCTCATCACCAGAACACTTCAAGTTGGAAATTATGTATTTAGAACGAGGAGAAGTCGACGAAGGCCAAATTTCCCCTCCACCATTTCTGCAATGGAACAGACAAAACATAATTTGTAGTTGCTCTGAAGCAGCAATAGCTCCGAATGTACATGATTTTTCAGTTACAGCACATATTAAATCATATATTCACTGACGTCCTGTGTCAATGAAAGATTGTTAAATTTTTTGACTGGTTCTGATGGGCAATCCTGACAGAGAACTGAATGGTTTACCAAGGATATAGCAATTATGTGGTCTACTATACGGAATTAAGACATTTTGGTACTGGTAGAAAAAATTCGCTAACCACCGTTAAAATCTCGAAAAGAACAAGACGGCTTAAATGAACAAGTAGGTGTCGGTTTATAAACTTAGTTCAAACGAGGTGTAACACAGAAAGTGTTCTTCTAATGAAACAGTTCTATTCTACTCCCGGATTTTAAACATTTTCTTATTCGTCTATCACGTCTTTTAGCAGAGGACTTTGAGGGCTGCTTTTCCCTAACAATTAATGGCTGGAACAAAAGATTATTTGCATAGCTTTACTCAACTTAGTGCTTCTGAAACAAGATGATTTATGAAATATTGAACAATAAATAATACAATAAAATATTATGAAAACTACAGATATTTAATTTGATTTGACACAGGCTATCGACAGAACTAAATGCAATCCCTAGTTCTTGTTCGAAGAAACTCTAATAACAAAGAAAGTCTAATAACAAATATAACAACGAGAAGATTCATTCTTGACGACACTTTGTTCTCGTTCTCTGAATGTTCTGCTCCACCAGTATGGAGTATAATCAACACAATAACTGCGACACATACAAGCTTGCTCAAACATGGCTGGCCAATAGCTGGCAAAAACGTTATGACAAGATTGCATTACTACTGAACACTAAAACAATCAAGAACCCAGCAAACAAGTTGACGGACAAGGCAAAAGCCAATCTACATTGACCACCAATAACAAAAATTACAACGAAGACAAAAGGAACAACCAAAAAAGAATCTAAGCAAAACCTAACAGAAACACAGGTATTACAGGTATCTAAAATAGATTGCAGAATTCAACAAAATATGCTGCATATAATAAACTTAGAAGTAATAATGATCTAAAGAGGATAAGCAGCACGAAGTACACCGTACGAGAGTCCGAAAAATTAGATCGAAAGGTTTTCAAACAGTTGTCAACGTTTGGGTGAACATAGAACATGAGATTTTGAGTTCCTGGACTTATTACAGATTATTCGTTCGAAAATCGACAGTAGGTCGTTCCTTCGTAGGTTCTTTTACAGCCAAGAGTGAATTAACTGTATTGGTACCCATGATCATGTAGGTGACGTGATTTCACTAATTAATCGAAGTTCACCATTGCATCGTAGTAATCCAGCGGAAATATTGAGTGTGACGTAAAAGAAGCAAAATGGAAACCGTCTTGATGGAATTGAATCATCAAGCAAAATAAGCAAGGCTTACATCGTTGAAGCGATATGAAATGGTAATAGCGCTCTTAATTGTCAAGATGACATAATTGTATCAGGAGCAGCGACAGCTAAAATTTCAGCATCACGTCATCGAATGTCTAAGGCAGCATTTGCATGAAAGGCTGGATGAGTTTCGTCTCGTTTGTGTTTTATATTCACCAGAGGTAACAGCTGGGGCTGCCATAAAAATAGTCAGGCAAGCAAACATAGAGCTCGTGCTGAGACCTAATGAGGTTGCCTTTTAAAACAGAGGCAGTAAATTTTTTAGTTCACGAAACTTTAAACATCATGCTTGCAGACGTTCGCAGAACAAGAATTTGGTTCTGACATACTGTCGCAGCCGCGTTTCGCATAATCGCCATTAATATAAATGAAATAGATAACAAATAATCGCCATTAATATAAATAAAATAGATAACAAAGCTAATAAGCGTCATTTAACCCTATTTGTACTGGGGCTCTTTCTGCACCTGTATAAATTACCCCTCTCTCACCCTAATTGCTGAACAATGCATGGCACTATGTTTGACACTAAGTGGGAGAAATATGTGCAGATTTAGGAAATAGGCTATTGAAGCAGTTTTTGCTCTGTTCATGGCGTTTTTAGCAACAAAAAGTCAAAATTTGGGAAAAATTTGATCAAGGTACGTGCAGAAAAGTCCCAAAAAACTGGCTATGACTCTTATTTCATCGGACGAATTTAAATTAAACGTCCCAACGTATTTGCCTTCCAGCATACATCATAAAGACTTTGCCAGGGGTTGATTTTGCCCAATCGCCACCACTTCTTGTTATACCATATCATTCCAATTAATTCAATTCAAGAAGCATCGCTAATTGGGTTCAATTCTTGTACATACAATTCACTGAAAATTTCTATTGATGCTCACGCTGACATCAAGTAATTTGCACTCATCCCCGGGATGACTGACAAATCGGTATTTACATAGTAGTTTAGCTCCAATCGCACCCTGGGAAATCTCGCCCCTGTGATTAGAGCCGGGATGAATTCATCCTGGGGTGAGATCTCGTCCCACTCCAGATCATGTAACCACTGCAAGCGCTCCGATAACGAGGGGGTGACATGTCGGCATTGGTTTACGTCTAGATCTAATTAGACGAACCTTATTTTGAAAGGTCAGAGCTTGAGTTTCTTTAACCTTATTGACACCAGGCTGCTTTCGCTTGTGTGCCACTGGAGCAAGATGGATTTTGTCTCCCGCCCAGAAGAACCTATTAAGTATCCGCTAGGCTATGAAACATATGAGAAGAAATCATATAGCACCGAGGTGCATTGAATGACGTAACAAGAACTGTTGATTCTTAGGTGGAGCGATACACGGCGATTTGAACTGGGAAGTTTGATGGTTTTTGTTCTGGTCTGCGTTTTATCACATCCAACTAGAGCGCCATGC
>JAOBRC010751893.1:0-10226 GCA_027575255.1 Scolionema suvaense | reverse complement strand
TGCAACAATATAGTGCTAAAGCGTACACATTGTCCTCAACAATGATTAGTTTGTACAAAAAAGTGCTTGATTTTACCCAAACTTTCAAGAAAGAACCTTATTATGTGTCTTCATTTTTCGTAATGCAATCCAAACTTTGGTAGTGCAATCAAGATTTTTTTATTGAACCTCTACATAGCTGCCACCTCCCAGCTTGCAGTAAAAGTAACCGCTATTAGAGATTTGACTGTGTTTAGATGAGCAGTTGGAAAACACTATGTGGAAAATCTTATCAGGAAATCAAAACTTTATTTTCTGAGGTTAATGTATTTGAGAACAACTATTAGGACTTTTGAGATCAACTCTACTTATAAGCAAACCTACAATGCTTGCCTTAAAACGCTAAATTAGACCGCGACCAAAACAAGCCACATTTTATTAATCCTACTCTTTCAAAGAACGTCTTTCTGTTGTCATAAATTAAGCCGCACCCCCTTCCCTGTGAAAAAGAGTTGGCATGGGAGTCGTAAAGACGTTTAAGACGGAACATGAAATCGCCTGAAGGTCCTTTACTCATGCATTGCAAAACAACTTATTCGTATTCAAAGACGAAAGCAAAGCAATATTGAAGTAGTTGGGGACTGTGTGAGAAAATGACGACAGTGATGATAATAACAGTGACGATGGAGACATTTAACATGTGTAATGTTCTACAAATCTAACAATGAATACCCATAGGCTCTTTGTCTATCATATAACTTCAAAGCAGGACGAAAATTAAGCCACATTATTCTAAGCCACTACATTAAATAAGCCGCATTTTATTAAATCTATTTCTTCAAATGTGGCTTAACTAAGTCGCGGTCTAATTTAGCATTTTCAGGTAATCTCCTATCATCATTGTTGAGGTTTTCCATAACTTTTTCGCTACCTGTTGTATGCCCAAGTTTGAATGGCTGCATGGTTTGCGTAATTGCTACTTATAGGGCTGACGAGACCTGTTTAAATTCCTGGGTTTTGTAACCTCTACCAGGGGGAGTGCATATGATGGTTCATGTTCAGTGACAGAATGTATGATTTTGTCAATATCAAAATCAGTGCTACATTCGAAAATCTTCTCCTTTAACAATATCACATCCATGCTGTTTTGTTTTGTGTGTGCATTTCGTTTTTCTTTTAGTTTGCTTCTCTCTCTTACTCTTGAGTTAGCAAGCCATCTGGATAGGGATGAATGTTGGGCAAAACTCGTAAAACATGTTAAAATCCACTGCCAGTGTCACAAGTGCTGGCTTCCAGATGGCTATTCAGTGCTAGCCAGGGATCACTGCTTGCATACAGTCTGTATGCCGACTTAAATCTTGTTTCGTACTCTCCAGTCCTTCATCTAGTATCTTTTGTCCTTTCATCGGCAAATACAGCTTACCCTGTTAAAGGGTGGGAGTGTTTTACCACTCTGCCCCTTTTCAATTCTTTGCATCTATCATTGAATGTTTTGTTCATCACCCACTGTTGGTTTTTTTGTTCCTGGTCATCCCAGAATCCATTGTGAAGGTCTGATCTGCTATTTTGCAAAGGCCTATTCTTATATGAATATGAATTTTTTTCTTTAGTCCTCATGTGAAGCCAAAGGTATCGAAATATTGTCTGATGGGCGTACGAGACTGCTACACTGATTTTCACGTGGATTTTGGTGGAACATCTGTTTGGTATCATATCCTGAGGGTACGTATTATTAATATTATTTTATATGATTGGTACCCTGTTGCAAATTGATCCAGCAGACCATGCAATGATTTACTGATTACAAACACACCACCTTATCTGAGATGTTAAGAGTCTTGGAAAAACAGCGTTGGCCCTCCAGTTTGCGGTTTGTATACTGTTGAAATTTGTTTGTACACACTAAAACTGAATCCCTCTTGCCAAGACTCTTTGATGCCGGCAAAACAAAAGAACTTTGAGGTACATACTTTGTAGGCAAGAGTGTTGAGCCTCGCACTAATGACAGCTGGTAACAGGATCTAAGAAACTGAATTTGCTAAAAACTCTTAACAAAGCTTTTTCTAGTGCTCATGTACCAGTTTGAACCATTCCATGTGAAACTACTATACGAGTTGACAGAGGCATTTCAAAATGAAATATATATGTTTGAAAAATTTTTCCTTAGTACTGAGGGCCTTTCCTACTGACATAGTATGACCCCCCCCCCCCTTCTTAAAGAAGGGGGGAGGGGAATGGACTTTCCAAAAACTTGCAGAAAGGGGAGGGGATGAAAATTTTACTGTAGAAAGGGTGGGGATGATGGAAAGGGGGGAGGGGGATGAGGTAAAAACGGTGGGGATGATTGTTAAAGAAGAAGTAGTTGCAGTGTTATGCTCGAGCTAGATTTTGATTATAAGATTATCACTGGATTAGTGTTATGATATGGCATAATTTACCTTTACAATTTGTCTAGTTCTTGCATGAAATGTGCTAAGAATAGTTCTTAATTGCGCCTCAAATGCCTTCATTACGTAGCTTCCTTGAGCAGGAAATACTGTATTCTTCAGGAAAACCTTTGGTTACAAGTATTAAAGTTGCATATATGAATGTCTGAAACTGGTTGCATGATTTGCACATTAATAGGTGGCGGTCAACGTGTACACACCAGGATAGCGGGGAGGGGGGTTTCCAATATTTTAGGAAGGGGGAGATGCTAAAAAGGGGGATTGACCAAGTAGGGGAGGGGGGATTCAAGCCCTCTGCACACTATGACTGAATAGATTTACTGTATTCTTTACAAAACAATATCATCTATCTTTCGTATTCAATTGAGTTTTCAAAACTCAATGTTTTCGTACAACTGGCCATAAGCAGAAGTAGCAAGGATGGGAGGAGTAATGTACCATCGATGTGAAATTGCATTTCAAAGCTTACAACATGTACAGGTCATTTAAATTGTGTTCCCACCCTGATCTACGACCATATGTACTTTAATGCTATTCATACAACGGGGGTGGTCTCATTCCGCCATTTTTGCACATTGATCGATGTGGAATTTTTTAGCTGCACGTTTTCAACTCATTTTTTGCGACTTTTTATGTTTTTTATACAGAATACCATAGTGTAAGTTTTATTTGCCATTTGCGAGTCAATTTTGCACAGCGAGGGGGTTTTGGGAGGGCTTTGAGTCTGAAAATGCGAAAAATTCTCCCCACATTTCGACTGATCTTTCACTTAAGTCTGTTAGTGTACCTCAACCATACCTTTTCAAATCACCATTTAAGTCCTATTGCACTCCTAAGAGACTAATTCAAAAGGTGTATAAGTTTTGTGAGCATTGGGCAATAGTCAGACATGTTGCAGGTGGCAAAACTTCTCAGGGATGATTTTTCTTGAAAATGATGCAAAATTGATGAAATATGAAATAGTGTACCTCATAAAACCTGCAACTGGGGGACTTCTAGGTCCTACCAAAGCCTCATTTTTAGTTTATTATACTCCTAAAAGATTGTTTCTAAGTGCAGTATATATTTTATGACCTAACAGGTACTTAACAGGTACTTCCGGGTGGGGTACCCGTCAGTATTACACCAGCCAAAAAAGCCCGGTATAAAATAAGGTTGAGACACCCCTTTGCAGGCTAGTCACGTGACTAAATAGCAAACAGTAGTTTGTTTGCTTCTGTTTAGGGTGAGAAAGTGTTCTACATGGTCGAGCCAAGTGATGACAACCTGCGCAAATACCAAGAGTGGGTATCGTCTTCGGATCAGGGGCAGGTGTTTTTTGGTGATAAAGTGAGCAAGTGCTACAAGGTTACAGTTTCGTCGGGAAACACATTGTTCATTCCTACAGGTATGGCTTAAAGGCCTGTGAGACAATTTCGTCTTCATTATAGTGCTGCATTTAATTTGTAAGTTTCTTTAACAGGTTCTATTTTAGCAGTGCACAATGCAGGTTTATTTTTTTGGACGACAGTTGTTCAGATAGTTACAAATATCTTGCCAGCCAGTGAACCTGGGGAGCCTCAGCCCATGTTGATGCGGGACAAAAACAGGATGTGTGAGATCTGTTTTTAGTAACTATATCTCAATCAAACAGGTCACGTCCTGAATTCTGGCTATCACATCTAAATAGGTGCAGGAAATGTGAAAATTTCCCATATGATTTTTTGGGTGCCGATATTTGAGTGCTCAAAAGCGTTCAGCGCTGTCGAATTAGGGCTGTATTACAAAGAAAGTCCTAGCAGAGGCAATCGAAACTGAAAAAGGTGTAAGTATGAAAGTGCATATATGGACGTTTACTGCGTCTTTTGACACTGCGTGAGTGTCAATGTGCTCAGGAAGGCCTTGTAGTTGATATAAGCAAAGTGTCAAATGACACCTCCACGGTGTCATATGACACTATAAAAGTGCCATTTGAAGCACCAAAAAGTGTCATCAGACACTAGTACAGTGTCAAAAGACTCGCTAAGTTTCCGTATATGCACTTAGCCTGTTAAGGAGTCAAAGTGTCAACTGAAACTGGCAACAGCGACGAATGATTCAAATAAAGGAGTTATATACTTTTCCACACTGAAAATGCATGAGCTACATGAACCTAAATGCTGTACTAAATGGACTAAAAGTTTGCAAATCACATTTTCCACAATAAAATATCTCCTAAACGTTATTCACAAGAACACATACTTAACATTTTACGCTGCTGAAACATGTCATTTCCCTTGAAGTTCATGCTGCTTGATGACACGGTTATGGTATGTGTTCCTTCAAAATGCACTAGCAAACATTTAAACACCTTGTCTAATAATAATGAAAATACACATAACGAAACCGAGTTCTCTCATTTCTGTTATCAACAATTTGGAGTCAGAAAATACCAGTATTTTATGTTCTGTTTGACACGTAATTGGCAGTACTTCTGAAATCCGCTGGCCTCTTCCAGTTTCTAAAGATGCTACTTGTAATTCAGAATGAACTCTTCCTTCAAAAAGTTCTAATTTATAGAAAGCTTCAAACAAAAACTGCTCGACTTGAATAACGCTTGCAAAGTTCCGCAATTTCAAGAGTTTTTGTGAGCACCATTAATAATACAAAGCCAGCAGCATCTCTCTCTAACAATGACTACAATTTCCACTAAACAGCTCTTCTCACAAGTTCTTGCACCTGGAATGAACGACACTCTTTCTAGATTCTTAGATTCTTGTCAGTTTATAATTGGGGTATCAGTTACCAACCGCTTAAGTGGGACTGACCGATGAAACTGCCGGTAGTGTCAAGTGACTCTCAAAGGGTCACTGAGTACAAATTTTATATTTGGGCTAAATAGCACTTAATTTAAGGGTTTGTGGAGCTCCTCGCCGAATGTCATCTGGCACTGGACAAAGAAAATACTGTTTTTTAGTGTCATTTGAGTGAGAATTCTGTGACAAGAGAGGAACAATGACTATTTTCTACTCATTTGACTCTGTTAGGACGTTTAGTGTAGGCCCTGCTTACTATGATTTTTGAGGTTCTTTACTGAAAGCCGCTGTGAGCTGCAAAAGTGAAGCTCTGCACTAAATGTTGTGACCATCAATAGCTAATGGATATGGTTTTGTGGAGCTGCCATTAAGCGAATGACATGAGCAAAATAGATGGTCAAAATAAAGAGCCCTCCCTTGCAGATGTTTCTTCGTTTACTGAACAGCAGATTCTTTTCAGTGCTGTCTTCTATTTATGATACCATGATCCTGATGATGTCCGTTAGATTTGTTATACTGACACTGTTTGGTATTATGCAGTCAGTATTCTGCTTTTCGGCTATTACAATTTGCTGGATTATATGTTTTTACAGGGTGGCCACTAGATACTGGAAGTACCGGTGCTGTACTGTTGAACTTGCTGCATTGTGACGAAACAGTACTTTCTAACGAATTGCTCTCTACCAGCTGCTGCTGTATTTATGCCCATTTTAAGTTTCATCACTGTTCAACTTGTAGCAGTTAACCAAGAAATAACCCAGTCAGTCTTTGAGATGTAGCACAGAATGTACATACTGCTGCTTACCCATTCTCATTGAAAAGTGCAGGCTTGACGTCAGAGAAACTTTAACCGCCAAAAGATACTGGAAAACTACTGAAATTTTGAAAAGACAGGACGGCGGAAAAATTATTTATTACTGAAAATTGGGAAAACAGTATGCTGAAAATGATGAAAATGTACTGGAAAACTATTGGATTTCTACTGGACTTTCAGCTATGAAAATCGGTGGCCACCCTGTTTTAATGTTTCTGTATGGACAGTGGTTCTGTGCTGGCTGCTTATTTGCGGACAGGTTTCTAGTTTTCTTATGATAAAAATGAAGTTTTTGATATTATGAAATCAAGCTATTGTTTTTTATTGACCGAATGTGCTTGATACCAATTTCGATTTCTCCAATTCATTTTATCCCATTCCATTTATTACTTTCTCTCTTGTGAGGTTATTTTTGCCACTGTTTTCCCGTTTCTTTCAGGTTGGATCCATGCTGTATACACGCCGAAAGATTCGCTTGTGTTTGGCGGGAATTTCCTTCATTCGTTTGGACTGAAACAGCAAAACAGGTATGGTGGTTCTTAAAGTAGATTTCAGCAAGAGGATCTTTGCGGTCTTAGGCAAGGAGAAATTAATAGAATATCTGTGCAAGTAATGAAGATGGGAAAACAGGATTTTTCAACATAGTGTTGCCAAGATGGTGAAGATTGTAAAACAAGTGTTGTAATAATTCTCGCTAGTGTAAGTTGCTGTCCAGTCCTTTATTGGGGTGTTCTGTATTCTGCTTTGTTGTGGTTTGCTTGTAGCAGTCTCTAACATCACGGCTTTTGGATTAAAGGAAAACTCCAGCCCCAAAATAAGTTGATCCCCGCTGTCTGAGATGACCTTGATAAAAGCAAATATTAACTCGAAACTTCATGCTTTTCTCAATGTAGCTAGTAAAAGAATTTTAAAATAAATATCGCGTGCAGCCCGAAAAGAAACCCAACCGGCTGCCGGGGATTTTGCTGCATGATAGACAGCTGAGATTGTCATGCGATTGATGCCGTTCTATGACAACCAGCTAATACATTGATGTCAAGCACAAAAGATGCATTGAAGTTCTAATTATATGTTTTCATGATGGCTGTTTGAATTGTAGCAGGAAACAGTGAATCTATTGATGGCTGCTGAAGTGCAGGTTGGTACTGTGAGAGTGGAACAACAATTTTCTGCATGTCTTCCAGAAAATGTATATTGTAGGAAACAACTCAAAAATCGTCAAGGGTTGTATCATTTGAACTGGGTTCACTTAGTTTTGGGTCAGAGTTTTCCTTTAACCCTATATCTACTGGGCTATTTTGAGACTGTATTTATTCCTAAACTACTGTACCTATGGTTATGAAACTTTGCATGGACCTAGAGCATTTATAGTTGAACACCTTGACATAGGGTAAAAGTGCTGACATCATCAATTATTCATGACATCGGTTGAAGACACACAAGTTGTAGTTTTTGGCCAAAAATAGTACTTTCTGAAAGTTAAAATTTGTCAGAACCTATTGTTCCTGCTGGGAAATGGTCCTGCATTATGGTTTGAGGTTCATATCACTTCATGTTTTGCAATTTTCCTGTGATTTAACTCAAAAAGGCATGGAATGGCCTTATGACCTGCCAATTTAGCCCAAATTTTAGGGTGAAACTGTCCAAACGACTATTTCTCTAAGAACATATTACATTCTAAGAAAAGCCACCTAATTTCAACCTAAAACTTGTATCAGTTCTGTAGCTGTAAAAACTGACAGGGGACTCTCAGAGACCCTCTCCTCGTATATAACGGTTAACGAGCTATCTTTTTGAAACTTTGATGTTGCATGGTATAAAAGATGTATGTTGCGATTTGATTTCACTGTCAACTTGTAGCCATATAAATAATTATCGTAGAATCTCTTTACTTCACGATTACTGATGAAAGCTGTGCGCAAACAAACAACAGTAGTAAGCTTTAATTTCTGAATTCTTCCATTTTCTACCATGGCAGGATTTATCAGCTGGAAAGGGACCTGAAGACACCTTTAAAATTTCTCTTTCCAAACTACGAAACAACAATTTGGTATGCTTCAAAGTCCATCCTTAGAAAAATGAAAGGTATGGCCTACTGTTTACATGCATTCGAGCCTCTAATTGCAGCCACCTCCCAATAAAGGCCACTCAGGGTTTTTTTTTATTTTGCTTCCTTTTAGGGTATATTATCTCAACCCCATGTTGCTATCACCTATCGAACACAACAAGCTGCCCCTCAAGGTTTGAAAGAAAAAGATCCTTTGAAAAGCATGGATAAAGCACCCTATTCTGGAAATCAAACGCATGCCCTGCCTTTCTGTAATTTTACGTTCTGCTTAATTCGTAGATGAAGATTGCATTATACTTTTAACATAGTTTTGCTTGAATCAATACTGGCTTTGAAGTCAGGACCTACCAACTTTGAAACTATTTGGAAATTCATATCCAACACACCAGGAATTCCCTGCATTTTGTGAATCAGAGATTTGAATGAAAGGCATAGTTGTCCTGATTTGTGTTTTTCCCATTCTTTGCCAAAGATATGCTAATAAACTCCCGTTCTAAAGGTAGTGCAAAGGAATGCCTATAAGAAGAAAGCTTTCACTGTTTTTTTTTTTTTTTTCATTTTAAGGCATGTTTATGCAAGGAAATTAAAAATTATTGGATTTGAGGACTCATTAAGAATCCCAATCATTGGTTATTTGATGCGTAGTCGTTTGTATCCATCATTTTCTTATCCAAAGAACTTACGGTGGCACTGATTTCAAAGTAGCATGTGGTTTTTGGATGTTGTTTAAGTATTTTGATTGTCATTTTTTATCTGTTTAGATATTCATGCTGCTGGTATGATGATACCGCCATTCTTGCTACAGGGAGTCCAAGATATTATCTGTTTCATGAAGCAATGGACTGGGAAAAAAGGGGTATGTATCTTAGTATGGCTCTTTCCGAAATTAATCCTCGCTCTATCTACTATCGATGCGCAAAGTGTTTTGTGCTTTCTTTATCTTTCCTGCGGGTAGTGATTTGATGACTTTGCAATACAGCTCCTCAGATGGTTCAGGTAGCCCACAGAGCTTCTTGCTCCGGTTCTTTCCATGACTATTTGTGACTGTCAGCGAAAGTCCTAAATAGACTCCATGGATGTATTTAAAGCTTGTCACTGTAGCTTCTTGAGAGAGGATACCTACATTGCCAGTCACATGAAACTCACTTCCTTAATGTTAAGAAGTGGTAATCTAATTAATTGGTTTTTTAATGGGCTTTTCTGCAAGTAAGTCAAATGATACTTCATAAAGCTTGGTTCTCACCAGGCGCTAAGAGCACTAAGAGCGCTAAGCTAGCGTTAAGGTGTACTGCGCTAACTCAGCGTTAAGTGCGCTAATGACGCCCTAATATCATTCACACTGAAAGCAGAAAAAAATGTTGGGAATATCTGCTTGGAGCAGCATCGAGATTAAAATGACAAAAGCGTATTCTTTCTGCCGCTTACTCAAGGACAATAGTCTCAATGGCGGCATTCTTTGATCTTTGCTATCGCAGCCTTAGCACCCGGATTTGAATATCAAAAGTTTTCGATAACCCAAAAACGGCATTAAGGGCGTTAAGACATAACGTAGTGAAGCACTTACGGCGTTAAACCAGATCATTTGCACCGCCGCGCTAGCAGCGTTAAGGGCGTTAAAACTAAAACTTAGGGCGCTTAACACGCTCTTAAAGCAATACACCGGCCAAAAATGATATTCATAAGACCAATAGGAGACAGTTACGGGATATCTGTAAGGCATATTTAAGATTCAAAAAATATATATGAAGTGAAATAATTGAGAACAAAAATCTTACCCTGGCTCTGTCACTCCGACGAAAGCAATCCTCTAATAGAGGACTTACTAAAACTTAGGGCGCTTAACACCCTCTTAAAGCAATACACCGGCCAAAAATGATATTCATAAGACCAATAGGAGACAGTTACGGGATATCTGTAAGGCATATTTAAGATTCAAAAAATATATATGAAGTGAAATAATTGAGAACAAAAATCTTACCCTGGCTCTGTCACTCCGACGAAAGCAATCCTCTAATAGAGGTCTGAGTACAAGTACAGGTGATTATTTCATTAGGCATTATTTCATTTCCATTATTTCAAAGGCAACTGCTGGCAAGACCGTGCCAACAGAAGTTCCATGTTCCTCAGTGTCAAAACACAAAGTA
>JAOBRC010751782.1:0-10227 GCA_027575255.1 Scolionema suvaense | reverse complement strand
TTAAACATGAACGTAGAGCGGTAGGCCCACGTCGATTGTGTCCGTTTGAAGTCAAGGTCAACGACACGGCAACCGGGGTCACGTGATATGTGCCTCTGCTGGGGGCATCTTCATCTTCAAGGTTTCAAACCTTAAATTGCTTGAGTAAGCGCTACAAGCCAATATTTCCTGAATTATCGGAAGTAGATGGTATGCTACTTCGTGGTGAGCGGGTGGTCCTACCAAAATCCCTTCAACACGCTGCTGTTGAAATTGGCCCCAAAGGGCATCAATGCATTGTACGGACGAAAGCGTATTTACGGTCTATGATGTAATTTCTCGGTCTCAATGCTCTAGTTGGGGAAACTGTTAAGGACTGTGTAGCATGCCAGTGTATCAAACCCGATAATACTTCCACTGCACCCATGCAGATGACTGCACTCCTGACACATCCGTGGAACAATTTAGTTCACCTTTTCAGTCCGAAGATTTTGCAGAATACATGGATTATGTTGGTGTGAAACATCACAAAATCACACCTCTTCGGCAACAGGCAAATCAATCTGAATCTTTGACGAAAAACCTCAAGGCGCTGTTAAAAACCAGCCAATGTGAAGGACTTAACCACAAGCAAGAAGTGTACTATTATCTTCGTGCGTGTCGGGCAACGCCACATCCTTCGACAAACAAAAGTCCGGTCGCTCTAATGTTTAATGGTCGAGTTTATAAGACTCGCTTGCCAACAACCGCTACAAAAATAATTCAGATTCTCCACGATAAAGTGCAAAGCCGAGATACTGCTCAGAAATCCAAAGCGAAAGCATAAGCCGGTATACACAGGAGAACTGATTTTTAAAGCCCCCTTGTAAAAGATGATGCTGTTTTAGTTAAGCAGCCGCCGACTTCCAAGTGCAAACCGCTGTTTTCTCCTAATCCATACATTGTCCAAGACATAAAGGGATCGACGATTACTGCTCGACGTGGAGATGAAGTCGTGACACGAAACTCGAGTTTCTTTTGTCGCTTCAACTCAAAGACGCAGGTTGGCATCCTTTCAGGTCACTCCGATACTTCCGCAGGCGGGGACGGAGTTCTGGTTATCCCGAGAGGATCGTCAGTTTCGTAAACAGCGCAGCCGATGCAACAAAATGTGATTAGTGTGCAGGGCAAGTCAGCGATGCATTCAACGATGAGACCAACCCGAAGTAGAAGAGCCCCAGCGTAGTTAGCTAGAAGTGACTTTATTAATGTGTCTCGATGAAGTGAGAATGATTGGACGATATTGACATTTGGAAATGCATTCTTGTAATCAAACACTTTTTGTTAAACGTTTGTTATGTTAAGAGGGATGTAGTGTTCGTTCTGTGTATGGTATAGTGTTTGTCCAGTGTGTATCCTTTAGCAGTAGAGTACTTATGCGCGGCGCTTTATCACGAGCATTCTTGTTGTTACTGAACCAATCGTGGAGTATTAAATATTACAGTGGGTACAACACCCGGGGGGGGGGGGTACTCCCATATACCAAGATACGGCAGGTGCCGCCCGCCAGGGTAGTAAATTTTGCTCCATTTCCTAAAACAGGGTTACCAAGAAGAAGATTTGCCCTAAATCAGGGTGCCATAAAGCAAAAATTTCAATACATTTTGGCCGGAAATGCATTCGCCGACGATCTGGAGAATAAAAAACACCAAATTTTCCCTTCGGCGCCCACCAAGGGGGCGCCTCCGGGTGACACAGCAACCCTACTTCCTCAACCACGCCCCGATAAGAATTTGACCTTGCTAGACCTATACTTAAATCAGTGTCATGTCCTCAAATTCTGGGCGGCACATGCCGACAAAACCATACCCAAGTACCCCCCACCCGGGTACAACATTCCTCAACGAATAAGAATAAATAACCAAGTCGGGCATTAGCTCCGTAACGGCAACATGTGAAGGAAACACGTAGCCGTCGGAAAGATGCGATAGAAATTTCCAGTCAGCAGTCAGATGGAGTATTCCATTAGGATCTTTTTGCAATGCTTCTTCATGAAACCTGGCTGAACAAACTCGATGTATTGTGTAGGACTCGTTGATTGCAGCCATTAACTATCACTAGGAATAGTTGTCACTAAATGCCATCCTGGCTTTTCCAATTCAGGCAAAAAAAAACCCTGATCACATCAACGCATCAATACACTGTAGTTGCATCTCAGGACTCAAGAGCACATGGTTTTTTTGTAAGTTGCAGCCACGTGGCGTTCAAGACGAACATTCATCTAAGCCTTGCGACAACTAATTAGATTAGCCGCTTTCAATGAAACCACTTGCATTCCACCAATCATTGATGACTTGATAGAAATCCACATTTTCTCCTGCCCTCCCCTACCAAAATACAACAAACATTTTCCTACACACTGGATAGACTATACGCCATGTGGCAAGCATGAGCTTACCAGCATGGCAATTACCTTGGACCTGGAATTTTATGAGCGGGCCATAAAGTTGCTGAATTGGCACCCAGAAATGATGAAATCCTATGTGCTACACCTGGAAGAACTTCATCTAGTAGAAGTGAAAGAAGTAATCGGCTGTCAAATATTTGATGCAGTAACGGGGACCTTGATGTCAGCTGATGGCGCTCTTCATGTGGGCCACGTGAACAAACATCACATAATGGAGGAGCTCACCCATGGTTATACTACGAATGTTTTGCCTGTTGAACTCCAAGCAGAAAAACAGTTGCTGTCGTTGATGCAATGGTTGAAGTTCAGATAATTTTCAGCGACAAAGTGAAAGGAAGCAAAGCTAAAACATGCCACTTTTCTAACGCCTTCATTTCTGCAATCAAAGAAATTTCAAATAAATAGAATGAAATGCGAATTCTGCTTGACAATTACTACGATGCTTCTCCGAAATCCACACTCAAGAAGGAAGAGGAAACGTACTTTTTACCTGCTGATTTGTTATGGAGAACCGCACTGGTCAAAAAATTTCCTCTGAAATATTCATAACAAGCAAGAGATGACAATGCGTCTTGCAATGAAGTGCCATGAACTTTTCACAGCCCACAAGAAAGCGTATCTTATTAGTACTAACAATGTAGCATCTGGCAATGATTTCCCAGAAATGCTGCACAATTACTAGGAAGCTGTTACGAATATTGTAGTATCGTCACCAGACACAGAGTTTGCTTCGTTTGTTTGTCGAAATGGGCAGCAATGTCTCATTGAAAACTGCCTCGCATTTGACCGATATCACCGGAGTAGTAGAAATACTGTGTCCAAGCAAATCGACTGCTCTGACAGAACTGCATGCTCTACCGGGGAGTGATCACAGCTGGTCGGTTTGTTTACATAGGAAAGAAGATATGGCACAACACCTTCGTACGCTGGGATGAGTCAATGGATCCTTCATTGAGGTCTTTCGAGAGAAATAACCCTTTAGATCATATTGAGCAACTAGAGAAACATCTTTACAGACTGTATTTCTCAGAAACGCACATCAAGAGTCTAAAACATACTCGCTACACTTTGTACTGCTAAGACACTTCCCACTGCGAACGGTTGCCGCCGACGTCAGCAGCTTTTAGGGAAGCAGTTCTGCGGGCCGTCTGTAAAGCAACAATTTGGGGGCGCAGTAACCTTGCATTCATGGATTTACGGAATCTGGAAGCATATGGATGGTAGCTTATTCAGGGACGTGTCATAGCTACATAAATTTCGACATTAGATCTCGTTAAGTGCAACTCTGCCAAAGGAACTGACTCTACTGAAACATGCAAATGCTTCACGGCTGACCATGCGTGTAATGACATGTGCCAGTATTAAGAAAAGTGCAGCAAAACAGGCTCTGGACAGTTTTCGTTGGACAGCAATTTAGCGGATAAAGAGATACGCTCTGACGAGGCAAGAAAAGAGTTACTCAAACTCATGTTCAAGGAAAATCAACTACATCCACAGTCAAAACTCTTTAAATGCACTGAAACTACAGCAATTAACCTAAAAATTGACAAACATGTTTCGTCGTTGAGACCTCATCAATGTCAAAGGAGAACTTTACGGTTAGCTACTAGTTACAAGCTAGAAAACCACATCGAGAGGGATTGCGTCCACTCTCTCTGAGGTCCGAAGCGAGAAAAGAACAAAGGAGCTGTATAAAGAAAAATTTAGAGAACCTAAAATGCATTGTGGGTATTTATCAGGTGTAAGATGCCATAGTGGTACGAGAGAATGAAGCTTATGTAGTTGCGTCTACGACACTCAAAGGCGGTAAATTGAGGTGAACTCATTCAGTTTTGGAATTCAACAGGAATTCCTCGTCCGTATTGCGAATTCTAACCACCTCACTAATCTGCCTGGACATAGTATCATCACCAAATCTCTCAGTGACTCTCATACTATACTCTAGTAGTTCCATAGTGAAGAAGAACGATCTTTTCTCCTCAATATCTAAAGATGCTCCTTTTTACTCGAATATGCCGAATGTGAGGTCTCACCTACGTACTTGTGCTCACAAGCGACAATTTCATACTTCACACCTTCTACATCATACGGTCCTCGACCACCAGTCGAACAAACAAAACCGTCATTGTGGGTACACCTGTCTTTCTTAAAAACGTTTGACCTCTGCAACACCTTCTTTAGGTTGGTAGATGACTGCTCCGCAAAACGTACATTGAACTTAGCCCACTTTACTTCTTTTTCTAATAATCTTTTCAAAACAGAGCCAGGTGTTTTTGCAACAAAGAGAACACTCTTGTAGCAACCTACCGCATACCAGTGGCCCTTTCTACCTTGTTTTGCAGAGTCGCGCCTAGATCTTTCCCATTCCCTCTAGAGTTTCCACATCCCTCTCAATCATAACTCGGTAGGCATTCAATGCTGACCTAGCTATCTGTTTCTAGAAATCATGATCGTAGCCAGAATACTGAAGGCGAAGCATAAGTTGAGACAAATGCTCCGCTATTACTTCCCAATCGAGCTCTCTGCTACAGTTTCTTGTGATCCTGAGTGCTTCCTGGATGAGTACCGTACGCTTCATCTTAGTGGGGAACGCTGAACGTTCACGGAGTACTGACTTGGAGGCAATGGGCTTCACTGAGAGTCCTAAACTTGTCAAAATAACAACATAAACCTTGTCAAAATAACAATGTCAAAAACAGCAAGGGGGGTTGTCAATTTGACAACCTACAGTTGTCAGATTGACAAGGCCAGTTGTAAATTTGACAACATTCGTTGTCAGATTGACAAGGTCTAACTGCATTGATTGCTTGTATCTAATTGTTGTTTGACAAGGTACAAGTGGTGAGTTGACACCTACTGATTGCTTAGGCCCCAGGTTTGATTGATTGCTTGCCTAGAATTGATTGGTATTCAGATCTGTCTTTTAATTGCTCTTTGCCAAGGATTATTTGATTAGGAATTTGCACTACAATGACAATGAAGTTCAGCACACAGAAATTATTCCTTCCTGTTGTATAAAAAAAAACTACAACTATGCAATACCAGCAATGAAACTAGCACGTACGAATAAGACTAAATAGCCAGGATATGGAAGCTGTGTTGACATTTAGTGACAAGTTAATCGATAAATATACTATACAAGAGTAAACACATCGAACTCCTGCCATAAAATATTTCGGATCTGTGATAGATGCTGCCATGAGCAAACAAAGTCTAAAAGTAATATGCTGTCACAGAATCTAGCTCCAAAAAGTCTTGAAACATTTCAGCGGTACAAAGTACAGATCTGGAGATATCGACACATAAACTGCAAAATCACGTGCTCTTTATATCGGCTCAGAATTCTCAACAGGTGTGCTGTATGCATACTATTCCATTCCAACTTTATTTATCTTTAAGGAAGCAAAATCGGGTGTCCAATGCGAATAAAACCCGTGTACGACTGCGTCATCAGGAATCAGGTCTTTTCAGCACATCTTTGTTTCCTCAAAAGGATCTCTTCTTGCCAGTGCATGTAGCGTGTTAGATACTTGGAATGATGATATCTAAAAGTAACATACACGAAGAGGATATCATTTCAGATTTTGTGAAATGATGCACGGATGTTGTGGCTTGGCAAGAGTTTAATCATTTAAATAGATTTCCTTGAAAATTTTATTCAATAAGCAAACTATAACAAGCGATTCAGACAAAAACGGAATCTTTTATTTGATACTGCGCACGAACAAATACAAACTAAAATTATCACTCATGAGACATGCAGAAAAATACTATCATAAAATCTGCCCCAATAAATGCGTAATGGAATAAAACAAAACATTTGAAGGAAAGTGGCTATCTTCGTAGCGTAACAAGAAAGCTGGAATATAATTAAAAACTTATAAGTACAACCCAATATAGCTATAAACTTACCAAAATGAAGTATCTTTATCTCGTCATAACAATGACACACTTCTCCCAACCAATATTTATCTTCATTGCGCATGTACTCCACTAACACTTCATAACTGCAATACATTAATGACACTGCTTTAAGAATCACAACTAACTTCCACAGCAACAGTTCCCAGTCAAACTTCTCAAGGCTTCATCTGCAGAAAACTGCCTGCCAAGCGCCGAATTTAAGTGATTGGAAATCATTCCAAAATGACCAATAAAGCCTGACAACTTAACGCTTGTCATAGTTGACAACACTACCATTGTCAATATAATTAATGCCCGTAGGATATGCTGGGCAATTAAATTGGACAAGTTTGCCCTTGTCAGATGACAAGAATTAGCTTGTCAGAAGCATTTGACAATAGCAAGATTGTCAGTTTCACAACACTAGGGCTCTCAGTGTTAGAGTAAAACTCACTTAAAATTATATGAACTATCGTAGGTATACCATCTATTTCTCAGTACCGTTCTTCTGTCCAAACTTTGACATCTAGAACGGACAACTTATGGTCATCATGCATGGATGGACAATCCACTTCAACCTCGATGGAGAGGTGGATCTAGTCAGCAATGGCTTAACAAGCGACATGCGCCGGAGATCACAACGTCCATTACCATCAGTGATAAATACTATCTCTCCATTAATCGAAATCTCCTTGTCTGGTACCTGCATAACTATGTCGATGTCATCAACGTACATCTTGTAAGCTTCAAGGACTAAGTCAAACGTGCGTGCCTTGGATCGTAACTCTCTATCCCACCACATCATAAAAATCTGTGCTAACACAACAGTCAGTTCTAAAGCAATCGGGTCACCAGTTCCTTGACTGCGTAACTCACCATCGAAGTTATATATGTGATTCTGCATTGTGAAGGATAAGATGACACGCAGCGCTTTGGTATACATGCGACGTATTTGGTTCTGATTAGGCTCGCTGTACGGTTTAAGCCATGGTTTGTACCTACTCTCTTCTGATTCATCCATAGCACATCCTCTTATCACAGGGGGCGTCCTCGATTTGTCTTACGCTTAGGGCAAAAATCGGTTAGGCCTAAAAGCTCTAGTTCTTCTTCCGTCTTAGTGAGAGCCAAGTTAAGCCCTAACCCACTATGATCACGCCCATCGACATTTAAATTGCTGCTTTGGAAGACCTCACACACCTTCTTGATAGTAAACAGAATATCTAAGGTAGGGTACAGAGCATTTACATCCAATGAGCCGATCATCTCCTCAGTGTTCAAACAAACATTAAGATCTCTCATCCATAAAGGAGACAGGACCATACTCAGAACATGGGAAAGTCTCCGATTGCATCCCACAACAGCTCCACAGACCGGCCTCGTACGTGGACCTACGGAATCATCTACTAAAGGCTTATGGTCTTTTCCATAGAGCATACAATTGTACAACAGAGGTATACTTGGTCTGCACAGCACTTTTGATCCGGTGGTAAGCGTTGGTAGACTCACCAACACCAGAAAATCTGCACCTCATGACTGCATGAGCGTTGCAGAGAGCGATAGCCTTTTCGTGATCGATAGTGCTTATGACGGTATCACCTGCTACATGAGGTTGGCAGGATCACTCTTCTCCACTATGGAAACATGCTCAGGAAGTGCATGGCAGTTTCTCGCCAGAGTATAGTATGAGTGTCACCGAGAGATTTGGTGATGATACTATGCTCAGGCAGATTAGTGAGGCGGTTAGAATTCGCAATACGGATGAGGAATTCCTGTTGAATTCCAAAACTGAATGGGTTCAGCTCAATCTACAGCCTTTGAGTGTCGTGGACGCAACTACATAAGCTTCATCCTCCCGTACCCCTATGGCATCTTTACATCTGATAAATACTCACAATGCATTTCGTTCTTTTCTCGCTTGGGACCTCAGAGAGAGTGGACGTAATCCCTCTCGATGTGGTTTTCGAGCATGAAGGTATAAATGTGTTAAAGGAGAAGTTCGGTCCAGGAAAAGACGTTACTTAATTACGTTAGAATCTTCTAATATGACGTAAATAACTATGGAAAGGTGTTTTTGAACGGGATAGTTCGATAATTGTCAAGAAATTAGAATATAGGCAAATAGGATATAGAATGTAGAAAATAGGAATAATATTGATTGTGGATACAAGGCGAAAAAAGAAGGCTTTTCATCCCGCTGTTACACTTATAACGCAAGGAACAAATACCGTGAATATCGCAGCGATAGCAAAGGGAGGAAATATTTATAAATTACTCTACACTGACGTGCCATTCCTTACCCTCGGATAAGCAATAACTTCTAATACATACTGCGGCCTAGTGATGCTTGATTTTGCCTGCTTTGCTCGGAAAAACATAAAACAAGAGGCTGATGCTCAACAGGACAGGCAGAAGTTGGAAGAGTGTGTGCGTCTTGAGATGCTTCTCTGTTCAACATGTAGTGTTCACACTGTTACATTAGCAGCAAAGGAAAAGTTTGGAGAACAAAAGTAAATAAGGTAAGCACTTTTACAGGTAATCTGATACGGACACAAGCTTTTCTCTTAGTAATCCCGGTTCGAGAGAAACATAATGGCAGCACATGCTTTTTGGCAGTGCGATTTTCGTCACCTTTTAGCAAGATTTTCTCAGATTGGGACGCAAACCAGACATGATGAAAAGAGTTTGATGCTAATTTTTACTCGGACCGAACTTCTTCTTTAAGGTGGTAGGTGATGGGTAAAAAAATTATTTTCTTTACTATAGGGAATATTTAAGTTGTTTTTACATCAGTTGATCAAGCATGATGTAAAACGCAGAATTTCACAGTTTTTTCTTGAAAAAATTAATTATGCGCATAATTAATGTCACAAACAAAGGTAATTATGCGTAAAATGGCGCGGACTATAACTTGGGAACGACTTAACAGATCAGCTTCAAATTTGGACTGAAGGTAGATTACAAGTGTCTCTATTAACTGAACCAAGAAAATATTGCCTGAGCACACTACAATAGGTGTGACAGGCCAACTCGGTTCAAGTAAGTAATCTTTGTTTACAATTAGCATAATTAAGGGCTATCCTTTCCGCCCAAGAGGTAAGAGTTGAAATTTTTGAGGTTCAGTCCGTTCTGCAATTACTAAGGAACATTTGTGCCAAATTTCATGAGTTCACGATCAACCGTTCTGAAATGAGAATCGGCGCCGTGTTGGCGATTGATGTATTTTCGAAAACTGAGAAAAACGCACTTAAAGGCTGGCATACATGATTTTTTTCTGCGACTAAGGATTACGGACAAAATTAATTGTTTTAAAGCTTCAGATCACTTTGCGAGCACTCACCAACATTTTTGAGCTGTTCTACAATGTATTGATCATTGATTGAGCATTATTTAGCATAATTAGTCATAAACTGGGAGTTAATCAGTCATGCATTATATGTGAGTCCGCTCCATACAGAATCTCATGGAGCGAGCACATGTATAGCACAAATACCATCTGATAGTTTGAGTCGCACAAAACAGCTTCACCACTATAATGCACATGCTAACAAAGACTTGGGTATACATTGCCATTCATTTTTTGTTCCTTAGAATGCTGACAATATACTAGTATAATTATCATAATTAATGAGGAAGCAAAATAAATAAAGAAATAATTTAGGTGGTACAGACGCGCTATCTGCTGCGCGAGTCATCTTAGGATTTGACTTTACATTGTCCGTTATTCACTTAGATGCAGTAAGTTGTTCACAGCACTTGTCCTACTATCATTGCCAAGATATCTTTACCAAACCATTTTGGCGAAGATTTTTGGCAGTGATTGTCTGAATTTCGTGCATCTGTATGCTGTTGATTTCTGTTGATTTAAAGCTTTTTGCTTGCTTTTATGACCGTGCAGGGGA
>JAOBRC010751671.1:0-10227 GCA_027575255.1 Scolionema suvaense | reverse complement strand
AGCTTTGAGTTCATAAAAGATGGTATATAATTGGAAGTGATTTTATGATTTCTGTATGTTTGTAGTGACATATATGTTGAAGTGCTGCCTCATCTTTGGAAACTCAAGAACTGTTTCTTTTTCACTTGCATTGCACATGTAAGACTCAAACATTGGCATAGTATGCTCTATCTCCTCTGTACAGGTACAAGTATGAGGAAGATGTGGAAGAAGGTGGCGATAGATGGACAAAACCCCATGTTGCTACGTTATCTTTATACAGTTTGTTTGAGCTGCGCAGCTCGTTGATGGCTGGCACTGTCATTCTCGACATGGACGCCAATAATTTGATGCAAATAGCAGGTGCAGTTACTCTGGCATGATCCAGATTGGTTTCTGCTTTTTGTTTGTTTGTGTCTATTTTGGTAAAGTCGATAAATATCTTTTTTCCTGGTCTTGGAATCATAGTGTATCGTTTTGTTTTTTAATTTTCAGAAACCAATTTTGCTCTTCTTTCTTTAATTCAGAGTCAAATAAAATTGAGGTTATCTGCCCTGCTGTTCATCCATCCCACCCTTCGTCCATCCTGCCATCTTGTGAAGTTGAGAGAGGGGGAGGGGAGGGGAGGGGTTAAGGCCTTCCATTTGCACATTTTAGAAACTTGTCACTCTTGTCTGAATCTCTTTTTGAGAAAACAAGTTGTGTTTTACATTTTCATTTTGTCCCTCCAGTTTTCTGACTGTGTGTAATTTGTTCCTTTAGATCTTGTCATTGATAACCTAATTTCATGCAACAAACTTGAAGAGATCTTCAGAGCGAAAGTTCGAGAAACTCTTATGCGGCGTCATCGACATCAGAGAACATCAGGTCTTCGCCGTGGCCTAAGCAGTATAATTGGCCGACGTACCTCAAACAATGTGCTTGCGATTCATGGTTCCCAACCACAAAATCTTACAACTCATACGTTTCACGATGAGAACAAGGGGGATGATTTGAACGCCATCCAAATAAAAGTTGATTCCACTGCCATAGCCAACGGAATTCCCGCTCTGAAAAGAAATCTTTCTCATCCTGTTTCATCCTCATTACAGAACGATTTTATCAAGGATAAGTTTGCTCGAAGTGAGTCAGTGCAAGGCCATTTGGTTTATCCGCAGGCTAAGTCTCCCGACATCGATGAAGACAATTTTGATAAGGTATTGAAATCAAATGATTTGTTTTGCTGATGTGTTGTATCCTGGTTGTTAGTTTTTTAAAGTCGTGCAACTTCCTGTTTTCTGCAGGGCTTGGTCAATTAGGTTTTATAAGTTGTTACAGTACTACAAATATTACAATGCAATGTTTGCCAAGGACCTGTCATGTAGCGCGTGTTTTTGTGGACGAAACTGGTCAGCCCTTGGAATATGTTGGCAGAAATTTAGCAACCTGGGAGAACATCATGTTGGCAACTGCTTAGACAAAAAACTATCAAATTAGGTTCACTCCTTCTGCATGGAGTTAGCCCTTCATCAAATGAATTGTATCTCATATGAAGCCAATTTAACCTGGAGATTGATTTGGACTAATGTCCATGGCGAATCTGAAGCTCCCAGCTGCCATTTTTAATTTATGCAAGAACTCAGTGCTACTGCCATGATTTCCTCTGAAAACTTCTCATAGGACATCAAGAAACAATCTATGGTTCTGTCCTGCAAAGTAAGCATCTAGTATCTGAAATGGTGCATTTGTGCATCAAAGTTTTGCTGTAGTATCACAGAGTTTCTGCTGCCTGTGAGGTTGCAGAGTGGGAACCAAGCAAGTTAGCAATTGATTGTTCATAAAGTTATGTAAAAAAGGAGTTCGTAATCATAGTATTTTGGTGCTTCTCAGATTTCTGAAACTTGTGTATCAAAGCTAATTTATATTGGCAATAATTATGCCCACTTGCATGAACTACTACTGGCTGACTCTTGGTATTCAGCAGTGCCAAACTAAGGCGTATTATGTCTATTAAGCCTATTTTTTCCAGGGAGGTTTGTAAATATGGCTGTTTCTGAGGGAGGAAGGTTTGCTGTAGATGATTTGCTTTTGCTTTCTTTCATAGGCTCCAGCATTCATGAAGAAACTTCCTGCAAATGCTGAGGCATCAAATGTTTTAGTCGGTGAAGTGGACTTCCTGGACAAGCCAATCACAGCATTTGTGCGACTCTCATCGAGTGCTTTGTTGGGTGACTTGACGGAAATTCCGATCCCTACTAGATTCTTGTTTATCATGCTTGGGCCTGTTATTGCGCAGGGAAGATATCATGAAATTGGAAGAGCTATATCCACTCTCATGGCTGACGAGGTATGCTTTTGCCCCATGCTTCTGCTAATTCAACAAAACTCGCTTTAGGCAATAATGCTATGCTGTCTCCTCACCAACACTCATGAAAGTCACTGTAAAATTTGTCGTCTGTGTCAAGGAGCAGTTGCATTAGGTTGTATCTAGTTTTCTGTATGTTGACATTGATTCAGGGTTGCTCCTAGATGTCAGCAGTGAAGTACTGAATATCTAGTCATATAGTTTTAAGTTTCAGTATCTTCATTGTTCGCATTAAGAAATGCGGTGTATAATCGATGGTGGAACTTATTCAGCCAGAAGCCTAAAAACTGGTGCGCTTATTTGAGGTTGATGCTTGTTCGAGGGCAGCGATTAATCAAGGATTTACTGTCGTATGACTTTCAAGCTTTTGGCTACTGTTTATGTACCTCTTTCGTTCAATGAGTCTTGGTCTCACGTTTAATGTGTCCTATTGATGTGATGGGAGTTTTAGGGACTAAAGAGTTTGTGGAATGTAATTTTTTTTACTTAGCTGACCGAAAGTGATAGAAGTGTGTCTGCTGGTACGAACAATCTGAAATATTTCTGCTCTGTGTGCCATCATTAGTAAGATTCAGCCACGTTTTATGCAGACATCCAGAATCTTTGCATAATGCATGGAATCGTGAAATCCATATAAAATCTGCAATCGAAATTTTCAAGACAATTCACATTTCTATTGCCTTGGTGTATAGTAGCATCAAAGCAGATGTGCTTCGTTCCTAATATCGAACAGGTTTTCCTGAAACCTATCAGAGCCCACCCTTGCAGATTGTTTGTCTTTGATTGACCTACTTTGATGTTGTAGATTTTTCATGATGTTGCATACAAAGCCAAGTCCAGAGATGATCTCATTGCTGGCATCGATGAGTTCTTGGAACAGGTAATGCACTTTTCTAATTACAAAACTTTTTTTCGCTCGCAGTGGCTGAAGTGAGAGAACTTGTCTTATTATTACAAGTCTTTTGCATCTCGAAGACTGGGGATACACTGCACAAGTGAAGTAAATAAAGTGAACATATCAAGTAAAACAGTAGCAACAAGATGCACGCAGGTGATGTAACAATGGTCTAATTTCTCATGCCATAAAGCGTGTTTTATTTCAAGAGAAATTTCTTGGATGTGGGTTAATGGCGTCCATGATCCATGAAGAAGAGCTGGAGGGTATACATAATGGTGGTGTGTGAAAGCATGGCTTCATGACGTTCTTATACTACTCCATCAGATGTTCTTATACTACTCCATCAGGGATTTGTCCAAGCAGTTTTGTGACTGTCGTTTGTGTCATAAAATTGAGTTTTCAGTCGATAGATCTAATTTTTAGTGCCGAAGGCATACCACGAGTCAGTGTAGTTGATGAGTAAAAGTGACAAATGAGTTTTGTGAGCCTCCTTGTTTAGGGCAGCCATGGATGCCCTAGTTGTATGTATGGTCTGAAATGTGTGAATTACTGTCAGCAGAATGCGAAAGCTGGAAGGATATGAATGTTAAAAGAAAAAACTTCAGAAGATATCTGTTGCACATAATAGTGGTATGCTTCTCGAGAGGTTTGAGTGGACTGATTGAATTTCGAAACTCAATCTTAACCCTATTTTGGGCTGGGGGTAGGGGGCAGGCAAATTCAGCCACGTTCATGCTTGGATCAATGTAGAATTTTCCGTCTACATATTTTAAACCAGTTCTTGATGATTTTTACTAGTTTTTATACTGAATAAGACAGGCTAGGTTTCGTTTTAGAGTTTTCAGTTGATTTTGCATGATCTTATGTGCAAATTCTACCTCGAAATTATTGCTGTAGTGGGTAATGTCTTTTTTCTATTGAGTAGTTAGTTATCAAGATTGATTGTACATATCAGGGAATAATTTGAGACAACATGTGAGTGTCAGCTGCTATTGAGGTTTTGCCCAAGCTGTGTTCTCTGCAAAGAAGTTAAATAATCCCGCTTCTTCCAATGCCCTAATTCATAGCATAAGGAACCATGACGATAGTCTCTAGTTGGGAAACTATCAATGTACCCTTTTTATCATTGGATAAATAGTTTGGCCTGTGTTATTCGCAAGTCAGAAATGCGAGCCTCTGAAAGTATGAAGTATTTTGATGCTACATTTTAGGTTACTGTGTTGCCTCCTGGTGAGTGGGATCCATCAATTCGCATTGAACCTCCAACCCAGTTTAAGCAATCCAGACGTAGCAATCTGGATGTTAAACGACAAGATTCATCGCTGGATAAACCATCAGGGGGTTCGGACACTGGCGATTCTGGAAGTGGAGATTCGAACTCTGAGTATTTCACTCGTTCGAAGCTTATTTTAGGTGGCGTTCGAAAGGATATTGCTCAATGGAGATCACGTTCTGGGGACTTGCGTGATGCTTTGAACCTTCAATGTGTTGGGAATGTATTCTTCATGTACTTTGCATTACTTGCTGTTATCTTTACTCTGGGCAGTCATCAGTCTAAAGCTACGGATGGACTTTTGGTAAGCATTATTTTTTTGCAACTGCTGTTAGTCACCATTTTCCAATACTCAGTTTTCCAGCAGTACAATGTGGTGAATGAAACAGCAGCCTGGTTGCAGGTTGAGGGCAAAACACGTACAACGAAAAACACGCGGGAAAATGTTTGCTTTTTGGTTGCTGTGCCTGAAATTTTGAATATGATTTGCCCTTTTTGAAGTAAGTCGTTAGAAATAATGTATAAAAACCAGCATTGGAAAATGGTATGTGTTCGGCAGAGAATCTGGAATTCAGGGCACGAATGTACAAAACTCTTGAAGCAGTTAGAAGCTGTACTGGCTTAGAGCGCCTGCAAGCATTTATCACCTTCTTTCAATTACTAATATTTAATAATAGAGAACACCAATGAATATTCAAACAGATAGGTATGAAAGCAGTCTCAACTCGAAAGGTGTTGATTGGTATGTTATGACTTACTGAAGCTTAATTAGTTGTGTTTGGCCAAGAAGTAGCAATATAGCCCTACTAAATTCTTTGCAAATTTCCTGGATTCTATGAAGGCTGCGGCATGTGCATTGTTGTCCTATGATTTCTAGTCATCTTACGGATGAATTGTCTGCCATTTAGCTTGAGCAGTTCTTTTTGTAATTTGTTGATGAATATATCTGTAACTGCCTTGTAGAAAAATTGGCGAATCGTGTGACGTCACCTCTTTTAACATTAGCATTTCTTTCAGGAATTCTCACTCTCCTTGCCTTAGATGAGTGAGATACTGTATTATTCAAGTTTTTATCAGTTGTCATAATTAGTTTTATGTATCTTTTCTATTTCTGTTCTTTTTTTTAGGGAACACGTGAATACCTGCTCTCGTTTGGGATCGGTGGTCTGATTTATGTGGTGTGCTGTGGTCAGCCTCTGGTCATGCTATGTTCCACACTACCGGTTGTATTCTTTGAAGAGCTCGTTTTTAAGATCTGTGAAACATATGATATGGACTTCTTATCGTTCCGTTTGTGGATCGGCCTTTGGGCAGTTCTCCTTCTTATCATCATCGTTGCTTTTGATGTGTCAAATTTCATCGGTTATGCAACGCGATTCTCCATTGAAATCTTCACTGTTGTATGTGCCATTGTACTTTTCGCACATGGCTGTGCAAATCTTCATCAGCTGCGCTCTGAATTTCCCGTTATGTCTGGCTACTTTGCGAACTCCAGTTGTCAGTGTTTAAAAGAGCATGTTTCCACTGAAAATGTGACTGTCGCTATTGTAAATAGTTCAATAAGCAGCGTCGAACTTCGTAAAGTGATGAAGTACCTTCCACTAGATGTGCCATTCAGGGACTGTGTTTTTGAAGGAGGCAAATTGATTGGTGATGGTTGCAATCATGATGTGTATTTCTTCTCAGTGATTCTCACTGTCTTCACTGTTATATTGGCCCTGTTCATACTTCTATTCCGACGATCTGGCTTTTTGCCTAATCGGGTAAGACATGCTTATGTACAATCAGGAGGGGAGTCACTAGGTGTTTATATATTGGAACCACTTGGTGGTGTGCAGAGAAATATATTTACCATAGATCTTCAAATATACTTACCCCTCATTTGTACATAACCAAGAAAAAAGCACGACAAAACCAACGCATGCTTCCTTAACTTGAACAATATTGAATGAATGCCTGTTTGAAATGCTTCTGTAAGGATTGAATCAGATCAGAATATTATGGGTATCTAGTATTGGAAGCTTGCTTGTGGATGTGCACCAAACTTTTATTGACTTATAACTGCCTCAAAACAACACCCATTTCGATATTTCAAAACCTGCCTAGATCCCCCTAATGTTAACTAGGACATATACAGGCTGCGTTTCTCTAAATAGAGTAGAAAATTAAGGCAAATACATAGATATTAGAACAAAAAATTATAAAACTAGCTTGAATGCCTAGTCTAGAAAAAGGACAATAATTGGCATTATATTTGACCCCTGACTTTCAGTGTGTAATTCCTGATGCCCTTGCTTTTTGGGGACTTTGTTAGCTGCCTCTTAACAATGCAATTTAAATATTGACAAGGTTTTTTAAGGGCTGCCCTTTTGAATCAGCTGAGTACCACGGATTTTCATTAGGCTGGGAGGCAAAAGTTTCACTTGATGAACATGAGTACTCGCATTGGACCCGTCCATGTGTCTTAAACATGGATTACACAACTTGATTCATGGCTGGTGAATTAGCTGGATAATTCTGTTATTCCTTTGACTAAAGTGTGTCAATTTCCTTGTGATAGTCACATATTACTTTGTGCAGCTTCGTCATGCCATTGACGATTTCATCACGCCCATCACCGTATTGATCATGTCTGCAGCTGCTGCTTCGTTCGAGATCAACATTCTTTATGTGAACATGCCGTCATCGTACAGTGTGGATTACGCTGCATCTCGTGACACTTGGTTTGTACCTGCTCTTGGTCGAAATGCAGAATGGAGTATCATTCTGGCATTCATTCCGGCCATTTTTCTTGTCTTGATCATGATGGTTGAGCAACAAATGACGGGTGCTGTGGCTAATAGTAAAGACAACATGTTACAGGTATTCTGCTCGCATGCTCAGTTTTATATGTTATAGATCTTAGATATCATCTTGTCCTTCGGTTTTTTCGATAACACGAGAAGGGGGGATTTGAATAGCGATACACTGTGCTATGCTTTATTGTTCCGGTTCAATGGCAAGTAATGGGTGTGTTTTGATAAAGCAAGACATACATTCGCCAACTACATTGCGTGATGCACAAGCTAGATGTGCACTGTATTGCCCCTGAATTGTCCCTGTAAATCTCGAACTTCACTTGAACTAAAGATTTTTTCTGCCATACGCCTAGGAATCGGGATGTGCTCACATTACTTGAGCATATATCCCTGCTGGGATGGTGGTTGGGGGCAGGACATATATATCCCACCTGATGACCCAGAGCATTTTTATTTTAGCTAGTAAGTGCTTTCTTTTATATGGATAAAATAAAACCATGCTTTCTCAAGCAAAGCTGAAGTGAGTTTCTGAGTGTTGGGCAAAATGCAACGAAAATTTAAAACTGGTCAGTATACTCTCAAAAAAAAAAACGTTGCTGACATTCTTGTCTGGTGATCATGGGAATTCCACTTCGGCTTTTCATGTAGAGAATTTTGAGATCCTGTTTTTGTGACAAACCCTTTCACTGACTTAAAGGAATAGTATCCGATAGGTGTCTTAAAAGTTTGAGCAAAGTTGTTTCTATTCGTCTTGAAAATCAATCGCAAAATAGGTAGCACACTTTTTTTTTGCTCAATCTTCATATAATGTTCATATTTTTTGGCGAATTGAAATTGTCAGGGTTGGGCCAGGATTTGAATTCATGGTGCATAACGAAATACACGGATTGAGCATCAAGATGAAGATATCTTTCTTGTGGTAGTGCCTATGGCCGAAATACTTATCTCTATTTACTCCGGCCGTTTTCATACCATGTTTACCCCCCTCCCCCTCCCGCCCCTACTAATTTGTGACTGGAACTTCCCAGAGGCCCGAAATTTTGCACAGTTCTAGTTTGAAATTAATGTTTCACATAATTATTCTAAAATGTTTGATGGCATTGTTCGAAAACCTGTTGTACTATCACAAAGGGACTACCCTTTTTGATATGTGGTGCTAGCACATAGTAAAAGTAAATGGCATTTTGTCGATGGTCCACCGTAAATTGCCGACCAGAACCATATACACTAGAGATTTAGAGGTTAAGAGGTAGAGGTTTAGATTTAGATTTCTGGTGGCAGTATTGTTACTCTGCGTAAATAGCATCGAAATTTTTAATTTCAAAAATTTTTTCGGATCTTGTCCCTTTAAGTACAGTTTTTGGAGGGCTAGCAGAATGTGCTCCACATTAAATTCATCTAAATCTGTACCAAATCTTTCCGTTCTATTTGCTTAAATTTTTATTAGACTTATATTAGTGTGTCTGTATGGTATTATGATTACAGAAAGGATTTGGTTATCATCTGGACCTACTTGGAGTGTCATGTGGAATTCTGTGCTCGTCTGTTCTTGGTCTTCCATTTATTGTGGGATCAGCTGTTCTGACAATCAGTAACATTCAAAGTTTGAAAGTGGAAGATGCTGATAATTATAAGACAACTGTGACCGGAGTCAGGTTTGTTCACTTGTAAATCACTTTTCTGATTTTGTGGTTTGATCAGCTATCTACAATCACCAAATGGTGTTCTGTAGCATGTCGTGCAGTGGTTTTGTTGTTTCTTCTGTTAATTCTTCTGGTAATAGAGCTTTTTGGTTTATAACTGAAGGTTGAAGCGATGGAGGAGAGCTTCTGTAGCTTGCCAGAACATGGCTTAAGTTTCCAAAAAGTTGGCCTCTTTTTAGAGATCGTTTTGGATTGCTTTTTGTTTTTTTTATTGTTTTTTTATTTTGTTTGTTTGTAACTTGTGAAGTAGTATTTCATGGGCTTGTCCATTTACTTTTGTATTTCTCATTTTTGCCTAACACTTGCTCATCCATGCTGCAGAATTTCACTCTGAGTGTGAGTAAATGAATGAATAGCAGTTAAACTAAATACGTTAGAGAAAGACTAAATCAATAAGAGAAGGTGTGTCTACAGAACATGATTCGTAAGTTATTGCCAGAAGTTATCCACTGACTGCGCACTCTCTTTTTTTAATCTATTCACTTCCATTTATAGTTCTACAGAATTTTCTTTGTTTTATTACAGAGAACAGCGTGTGACAGGGGCATTGGTGTATGGCATGCTTGTGTTCAGTCCAGTGATGGTCCCTGTACTCAGATTCATTCCTCTACCTGTCCTGTATGGAGTTTTCATCTATTGCGCCATTCGAGCTTTGCACGGTGTTCAGGTATGGCGTTTTATGGAATTACTGCAACGTTTTTTCGAATTATGGCTATCAGTGTTCCAGATTTGAAATGTTTCCGTATACCTGCTGTCGCTTTTCATGCCACTATAATGTCGAACTCGTGCTTCCTTTGATCTTTTTGAGGTAATATTTGGATCTGGTGTGCACTTATTTTTTATTTTTGTACCAGAAAGAAGCAATATCTCGTCCAGGAAAGGCTTCCTTTTAATGTTTTGTTGTATCGTATATCTGCTTGTGGCTCTTCGAAAGAAGCAGTGACCGACACTCGCTGCTGTTTTTGTACTGTTATGTTTTATAGTAGATATGAAATCCTGTTCATTTTGCTTTGCAGTTCATACAGCGAATTCTCTTGCTGTTCATGCCTCGAAGCAATCGCCCTGAAATTGTCTACTTGCGCCAGGTACCACTAATCAGCATCAACTTATTTTCACTGGCTCAAGTCTGCTGTACAATTGTACTATGGGCAGTTCGAGCTACTCCTGCTGCTGTTGCTTTTCCTATATTGGTGAGTGTTGTTTTTGACTGTTCAGTGATCATCTGATTAAGC
>JAOBRC010751561.1:0-10227 GCA_027575255.1 Scolionema suvaense | reverse complement strand
AGAGTTTTCTTTTCCTCTACACGGTTAAGAGCCAGAAGCTCCAGTATAGAGGAATGAAAACTCTGGTCCCAGGGTAGTTTTTTCAGGATACTTCCAACCATAACCGGGGATACTTCCAAATACTTCCAACTGTCTCCGGAAAAAAAATTGCAACGGCGACATGATGGACTACCAGTACATCCATGGTGTGAAGAAAATACAAGAACGGACTTTGATGACATTATCAAAAGTGAAGACCAATTTCGGGACTGAGTATATTTCAAGCTACAAAAGCTTCTCCTATGAAATAAAAACTGAACTTTCTCTCATCTGTCGAAACCAACACTGCTAATACAACTGATTTCTGTTTCATATGATTGGTGTATTGTTTTCCGAGTAAAGCTGTTTCAAAGAATGCTAAAATGTTCTTCTATTCCGTATGGGGTCGCTTTGGCCAATAGCGGATCAGACCAACATGTAATGAAAAATTTGACGTCATCGTAATTTATGCAACTTCATTAATTATTCAGAGGCGTCATCGTAATTATTAATGGGTGCTTAATTATGCCAAATCTCAAAAATTTGCTTAATTAATGATTATAACGCAATTTTGTTTATGTTACATTCAAGTGGGTTCTAAGCAAAGGAAACGAGTAAAAATAGGCCTCAAACTCCCTAAACTCCTTCATTTTCAGCTACTATTTTATGGATTTTGTTGAAGATGCAGAAAATTAGTCGCACATCAAGTGACAAAAGGCTGATATCTCGTGAACAGGTAAACCAAATTGCACCAAACTTGGCCAGGATATGCGTAAAATCCTATAAGTAAAAGCCTGAAAAAGGCAAGTCTTGGACTTTTGTTGTTTTTGACATATTTTCTGAAAACCCGAGGGGTCGCAGAATCAAACCCGTCCCCCTCCCCAAACGAAAAAAATCTGAATAGGGTTAAGAAATAAACTTCTCATTACAAAGAAACACTCAATATATATTGCTCTACTTTACTCTACTGTAGCAAAAAAGTTGGCACTACAACCCCGGACAAAATATTTGGCACAAAAGGCTTTTTTCAGCCAAAATCAAAAATGCTCTTTTTAAGACTTTTGCTTGTAAAAGCACTTTGAATTGCAAACGCTTCAAGAAAACTTTTGCAGGTGTTTAACAACTTACTTCTGTCCACAGTGTCAGTGCAGTTTCAAACAATTTACGATAGTAGACTAAACTCTACGCCCTCTGTTCTTTAAATTGCCTGAATAAAAAGTGAAAATCCCAAGCCATAAGCCCTACCACACCCTGCAGGTAGACTAAATATACCAAAACATGATTTTTCAAAAGTCACAAAGAGTAAGTCCTACCTCCCTGATTTACAAGTGGTACGGAAAAAGGCAAAACGCGCATGCGAGTCAATATATTTTTGACTGTTATTGCAGTATTAACCCTATTAAGGGGGGGGAGGAGGTATATTTACCTCCCCCCTCCGAAATTTTACGATAACTTTTGAACGGCTTTACATGTCTCATGTACATTGTGTATTTGAGCTTGTTTAGATTAGTGGTTCAAATGTTAAAATTTTCTCGGAGTAGTCTAACACTGCTCCATTGTATTTCACATAGGCATTTTGAGCAGGCTCGTACAGCACGCTCATGGTAGGCTTCCTCCCTAGTCAATTGGAGCAAATTGAGCAAAGGTAGTGAATCCAGTGGATGTTTTCTGGTTGAATGCCTAAGGATTATCCATGCAAAATTTCATGTCATTTTGGCTTCCCAATCGGGAGATGGGTGGGGGAGGTAAATATACCTCCCCTCCCCCTAGAGGGGGTTGACCAGACCCCCCTAAATAGGGCTAAGGCTCTTTTTTCTGTTTCAAGATCGAGTATCCGCTTCTGGTTTATCAAACGTAGTGTATAAAGCATTTTGATGGGACCGTGAAAACGTTTATATACTCATGACTACTCGGCGTTTGAGAACATGAAAAAAGGAACATTTTTCTGCGATAACTTCCCCATCATCTTTCTCAGCTATTGCTGATCATACTGTCAATACGTGAAATCGTATCAAATGGTACCATTTTGAAATAATAGGGGAAGGAAGAATAATGAAGGAGGGCCTTCACTTGCAGGCGAATTCTTTAATAAATGGCTGTAAGGCTTCTACTAAGCTAACCTTGTTTTGATTAAACTGTTGGGAATTTTCTCGCAATTATAGGTGTCTACACGGCTGATCCTGCTGCTTCTTCCATGGTTGAAAATAACAAAATTTCAGCTGCTTGATGGATACCTACCTTGTAGCAAAATAGGTGCAGAGGTTTTGGCTAACATTTGGCTCTACAAGCAAAAACTGGAAAATGACAATTTTGAATCAGGACCAAAAAATAAGCCTTTTTCTACTATATTTTGTCCGGGATTTTACCTCTTTCTGATACTTGTAAGACTTGCACCATTCTACAACTATCGACGCTGCTCAAGTGCTGCGTTGCTGCGCAAAGCCAATCGCTACCTATGCATCTCGTCTACGTTAATGGTTATTCATTCATTTCTAACAAAATTCAATAATTACTCTTATATTTCTTTGGTTCTCTCGTGCATTGAGATACTTTGCAAGTTTGCACGTTTCTGTCCGGGGATTACCCAATTCATACATTCCAACCCTCCTGATTTGCCTGGCAGAGTCCCGGTTTAGAGGTCGTCTTCCTGTTCTCCCACTGAAGAAAAAATGCTCCCAGTTTGAGACAAAATCCCTTATATTACTTCTTTCACCGTCTCTTTTGCAGCTTATTTGCTAACCACTAGCAGTCATTTCTTGCTCGATCTTACTCCCATGTTTTGTATTACGCGAAATGTCCAGACATCATTGATATGATATCGAAAAGCAAGTTTGAAGAAGAAATTCCATCAAATATTCCAATTATGAATCCGAATGCACTGCTTTACAAAAATCTGTACAATAGAATTTCTTTGTGGACTCCCGCTTTAGCGGAAAAGTCTTACAAAATGAAGTTGGTCCGTCCGTCCGTCCTTCCTTCCGTCCGTCACAAGGGCATTTTCCCAAATAACCTCTCGGAGGATTTTTCTGAAATTTGATATGAAGTTGACAATTGTGATAGAGCTGGAATTGTGAAAAAAGTTTTAACTTGGCTTGCCCAAAATGCCCAAAATGGCTATTTTTAGAATTTTTTCAAAATATTTCACAAACGATTCATCAGGTTTTTTGTCATTTGTGGTCCGACTGTTCTCCCTTAACATAACAAGGGAGGTGGTTCCACCCCCTACCCCTTCTACAAGTCTCAAAAGAATTTACTTGCGCATCTTTTGGTGCAAATTTGGTCGTCATTTATAACAGGGGGGTATCACCTGGCCATTTTCTGACAGGGGGTCATTTTTTGCCAAATTTTCGGGGTGTTTTGGCTCTAATCTCACGTCTGTTCAACTGTTTTCATTGGTTTTGGTCATTGCTTTCAATGAGCTCTTTCAGAAACTGTCTAATTTGAATAAATTCATGCGCCAGGGGGTCCAAAAAACGGACGTTCGAATTATTTCCATATTTCGGGACTAATAAAAATCCAAATTTCAGAAGATATAACGTTGTCTTACTAGCGCTGCCACTAAAATGCAACGTTTTCAGCCTTAATACATCACTTTCTGTCAGAAATTCCCATTGCCAAGAGTTTTTCGCCAAATTAAAATTTTTTGTATTGGTTCCTATAATTTCAAATGCGCGTAATTTAAAGACCAGACCTCCTGTGGGATCAAAATTTGGAACCCGTCCCTCATCAATGGGCAAGAACAAGTGATCCAAATTTCACGGCCATAGCTATAGCGAAAGTTGGTTTTCCGAGTTATGTTGGAGTAGTCAAAAAGGCACGTTATGTTAACCATTATTTCTTATTTTTTTCTTTGATCGAACACATACAATCCTGGACAAAATAAAGTCTACAAAATGCAATC
Source organism: Scolionema suvaense (assembly GCA_027575255.1). Lineage (NCBI taxonomy): Eukaryota > Metazoa > Cnidaria > Hydrozoa > Limnomedusae > Olindiidae > Scolionema > Scolionema suvaense. The sequence continues at coordinate 6,308 of JAOBRC010751561.1, read as the reverse complement.
TATTCAATGCGACCAACTAACATTAACGTTGCGCGTTTCCCCCATCCCCCCATCTGCAATATTGTGGTTAAATTTCAACAATATCGTGGTAGATGGCATAGCTTTTGTTATAGAGCAATGTGGAGCTACTTATTCACTATTTTCACAACATTGCAGATGGGGGAGGGGGTACAACCAATATGTCTTTTTAGGCAGTATTTGTAAGTTTATGATGATTTGTTCTGGAGAATGTGGTGTCTTGGTTTTGTGCATTTTTATTTTGTCCGGGATTGTCTATGGAAAGCGCCAAGTTACTGAATTTATGAACAAGATTACATGAAATTGATGTTTGAGTTCTTTTGTTAAAATGTGCAACATTGTTAGTGATATGTCTATGTCCTAGTAGAGTATTGCGAAGAGGGCGAGGGTCTTAAAAGAGATATCCAGTGCAGGAAGCATCTGGTAAACAGTTGGTCAGTCTGTGATAAACAGTGCTGTATTTGCATGGGATGGAAAACATGATTTATTTCGTGCTGGAAGTGGATTATATACTATAGTAATAAGCCATAGAGAGCCTGGAGCACCACTGAAGAATTCTGGTGTATTCTATTTTTTCAGCATTTCTTTACAATTATGTGGATCTTACATACAGCATGAGGGAAACAATCCAAGCATTTACTTTCCGAAATGGTGTGCTTACAATGCAAACGGCAAAGTTGTACGTGGTTATCGCAAATATGAACTTTAAATTTGGTGCTGTAGAAACTAGGACATATATGTATGAAATAAAAATGGGTACCGTGGAAGATGGTAGGATAATAGACAGTATTTTTCTCCTACAGAGTCCATGGTGAATGCGATATACATAGTTATCTGCATTGCATGGTCTGTAGCTAAGAAGGCACTAAATGTTGTTGACCTTGTATTGGCATATTTACTCCTCTTTTGTCCGGGATTGTAGATTCTCAGTTACGTTTGTGGGAGTCCACTAATTGATAGTTAAGAGCAATGGCCGTTCATGAATGGTGTATACCTTTTGATGATCTTACATTGGCGCAATCAAACACAAAACTTTGTTGTAGTTTTTGCTGTTTCTTCGTTTCCACGTATGTCTTTCCGGTGCGGCTAAAATGATTTCATGACAATCATGTTTTTTTTTGGTGAATTTGGCAATCTCCATATAGAGTAAAAGTTAGAGTAAGAGTCTAGTAAAAGTTCAACTTAAGCGTTGATTTTAAGAAACGGTCTTGGGCATCGCAATTTCCGGCATTCTGGAGGACTCAATTTCAAAACTTCCCCCTCTGACCCAACCATGGTGGGTCCTCGCGGAGTCACTAACCAAGCAAATCTCCCGGTTTTGGATCACTCAGGGTTGGAATGTATGCCAATTTAATGACAGAGGGAGATCATGCTGCTAATAATAAACAGACGTGAATTTGGGTAAGCAACTCAATCGTGTTTTGCTGACTGTTCTCTGAATTCATGTACGGAAGCAGCAGTGATATTTTACGTGGATGAAGAAACAAGTATCGGTAAATTATCCAAAATTGGGTTTTCAATATGAAACCCATATCCCGTATGACATTCTTCTGCAGCAATGTTAAATTTAATTAAGAAGAACACATCTGTCCACTGGGAAAACATACATCGTTTAGAACACTCGGGGTTCGTATATATATTATGCACCTCATTGAATTCAAACAAAGTAGAAAACATTGAATGTGGAGTATTTTGACATGTTTAAGAACAATCCTAAGTAGAGCACATAATTTTTACAGAATAAAATTGTCCCTTTCAGTTTTCAAATGGTGAACGTAGAAGGAAGGTGATTCCCTTATCTTCCTTAACAAACTTTCTACCCTCAAACAACAAATTTTGGACCTAAAAATATATTTATTGACCAGATTATGTATCAGAAGTGACTGGAGATAGTCTCAAGGTCTTCTATCAGATGGTCCACTGCTCTTTAGGCTGAAAATTGTTGGATGATCAAAGATTTGCTTAAGTCATGAGGAACAGATGCCAAAAACGAAAATGCAAATTATAACTATTTACAGCTATTCACAGCTACAACCCTAATTCTTTGCGTATAGTTGGAGCATAGTGCAATCTACTTACTGTAGCAAAATTTTGGAAAAAATGTATTTTAGATTTTATGCACCTTTTTTGAACTTTTCAGGCGTTAACATCTAAACGTTGTCCTCAAATTATAATTTACTACTTCGCTTGTTTTTGAAGCATATTTTATAACTTTATTCCTGGGGGTGGGAGTGGTGTTACACTTTTATATATCGCTGGCCGACTAAAAATCTTTTCAAAGACATATTTTAATCTGTTCCTGGTGGCTTTTCATAGTTTCCTGTATTTATTATGATACAGTAGAATAAATATTAATTCGTGTTTGTCAGTCGATGAACAACAAACAGATTTTCTTAGGCCTTTGGTTCGAAAAAAGCGCATAACTTTTGAGGCGTCCTTTAATAAAATTTCTCGTCCTATAATAAAATTTCTTGCTATATCTCAAGCATATTTTTCTGAAATCACTCTTTAACATGGCACTTTTAAGAGACTACTCCTAATTAGTTTTGTGACCTATGGGCTATACTATACATGCTGCACAATATGTCTCAGGAGCGATTTCCTTCGTAGATGATGAAAAATAACAAAATGCGATGAGTATGACTCAAGAATCTCTCACCTGATGTACTGCCAGGTACTCAGAAAGCCTCATTTTCCCTTTATTGTATCCCGAAAAGATAGTTTCTGGCTAATGTATCTGTTCCATACCTTGGACTCTCTTTGCAGGTACAGTTTCAACAGGCATTTTCAAGAGGGTGGTAGACTGTGCCTCTTCTCATTGCCAGCCTGAAAGTATGCTTAAATCATGCTTATTTTTTTAAGGACAATTTGAGCCTCAATATGCAAGTCTTGGACAAAAAAGAACAAATTTGGTTCACTGAGTGTAAACAGCAGGCCTTCAACCTGCGTCAATTTTTTGTCTTTTCAAAAATCTGTTGGAGGGGTAATTTTTACCCTTCCCCCGGGCAGAAAAGGATTAACGATTGTATAGCTGCTGCCTTGTGTAAAGAATGCAATCAGACCAACTAGACCAACTCACTTAAACAAGTCCAAGTTCAAGTTATATATTCTGACAAATCCGAATGCATCAGATGTCTGCTAATAACTCAAAAGATAGAATATAGTATCGTCACTTTTTTCATACTATTTACAATACGTGCAGATACAAGGCAACTTACTTTTCGACAAGAATGATATAAAAGTCGTATTTAGTTGAACTATGTCTATTATTTAGACAAACGTGAACACATTTTGCAAACAGTACTAAAACTGTCACGTCTTATATGTCAAACAGCTTCCGTAGTTCGTCTGGATTTTGAGTTAAGTCAATAGAACAACGTTTACAGTCTAATGAGTTAACGTTCTTCAAACAGGCCTTATAAAGATGTGTGGATCCAGATGCAATTATGTCCATAATATATGACAGATTTCGCATCTCTCCCGGAATCAGTATTTTTAGAACTTCTATTGATTGCCAAAAATGAAAGCTCTAGCATTTGCACTTGATGAGCCGAGTGAAGAGCTTTAAGAAAACTTGGGAAATTGGTTTGGCCACATTATTTAACATGTTGACGCCCAGATACGAGAAAACCCGATTTTGGCGTCATATTTAGGGTCTCATCTTTAGATGCAAATTTGAGCATGTTCCCGGTCAATTAGGCAGATCAAACCACGTGCGCTGCACTCAGCGCTAAAAACTGCTGAAAAATCGCCAAAAAAGTTGCCCGAGCAGCTAATCGACTGCGTCGATCAGTTGCACTGAAACTGGTGCAAATTTTCGGTTTTTTTCAAGAGAAAAGCGCATTTTTGGCTGATGGTCTTTGCTTTCTGCTTTCTGAACATATATTGTAATAAAACAGATTAAAAGGGGTCAAATTTATAGCTAGCTTGGACACTTCGTCACTGATCTATGAATTGAAATATTATTCAACCCTTGTCAGCAATATCAATCTACAGGTCTATGTTGTTCAGTCTTGCCAGTGACATACATAGAGTGAAGATAGATGTTAGTATTGTTATGCAGGTGAAGACAAAACCACAACAATCTCTCAGACAGACTTCAAAATGATCTCATTTTCAAAAAAGTGTACATAAATTTTGCATTTGGTAAACGAGAAAAGGCGCTCGCCATCTAATACTTTATCCGCAGTGTGAAAGCGTTGAAACGCGTAAATAATTCCGACTTTCGGTAATAGCAATGAAATCGAGAAAAAAAACTTCAACAAAAAACCATCTCTCACGCTCTGAGATGGCAAGAAGCACGGAAGCCGGTCAACAAAGCTGCCGTACAAGCGACCTGAGATAAATAATTCAGAGTGAAAGTGGGAAAATGTTTTGATGAAGGGGAGATGGTGGAAGCCATTCCAAGGCATTTTGTTCATCGATTGTGGTCCCATAAAAGGGATCTGCATGCCGAAATCCGTTTACTGAGCTATTACTTATGGTAATCGCCTTAGAGGGGCAGTTGTTCGGATGACGTTCACAGGAATACTGCAAATGAGACAGTGCGAAGGGTTACTTCGGTCGAAGCACATTTTAACCGCAGTGCAGAGGGGTCTGGTACGAATGAACCAATATATGATGGCGATGATTTAGCGTACAAAGTTCGAGTAAATTAGAAATGATATCACTAACGCGCGAACCGAGAGAAACTGAAGATGAGAGAAAGATAGCAGACGAGACAGGTGAGTAAATCGACTTGGCAGTATCAAATCTGTTCGAATGAGCAAGACTCTTCATGCAAGAAAACTGAAGTGCAAGAGTTGAACCGATTGCAAGGTTGGTCTTGTTCTATGATAATAATTTAAAAATACAATAAAAAGCCAGTTTTTTCTCTCTAGCCTGCTCGTCTACTCCGCTTGAAACTCAGCAAATGAATGCAGCGACATTGATGTTTGGGGTGTGGACAGGCTACAGTCTCTTTTCTGCATTTTCGCAATACGGCCAAATACTCTAAGGTAATTAATTTTTGCGGACTTAATTTTTGCGGAACTATTTTTTGCGAATTACGTGCATTGATGGATTTTGCGGAACTGATTTTTACGAATGGGGTAGTTAGGACAGGTCTTACTGCACATGGAAGGCATGAAAGAGTGTCCATATTGGCCTGTCTTTCCTTCCTCTAATATCCTTTTATCTTTTTTTGAATTTTGATTGCTCTTGCGGAACTAATTTTTGCGAATGGCATATTTGAAACATTTTGCGGACCTAATTTTTGCGGAAAGTACCCAAATTCACAAAGTTAGTTCCGCAAAAATTAATTGCCTTAGGGTATTTTGTGAATACTAACGAACATCAGCGGCATATTGTGGAACATAGGTAAAAGAATGGAATTTCTCCCTCACCTACGCTACACACCCCAAAACAACCAAACTAGTAAATACAAATAAAAATGCAACTGACGAAATACCGTTAAAAAATTACGGTAAATTACAAAAACGAACAATACTGCTAAAAGCTACGAGACAATCCCAACTCAACACGTAACGGAAGGCAGAGGGGTTCAGCCGAGTGAATGAAAGGATTTTTGCTGTTCAAACTTGGGAGAGATACTATAGTTGTTAGGCAATCATTTTTCGTCATGATTCATTGAGTAGGGGGCCTATTACGCCCTTTTACACCTTGGGGACTAAGGAATATCTTTGGAATCACATTACGCTTCGAATTTTCCGAATTTTCTTTACTAGGCCGTGTACAGTCCCTTTTTACGCTGTTTTCATTGACACTTCAATGCGCAAAACGACAAAAGAACTTAGCCTTCTTCAAGCACACTAACGAAGATAAAATAGGCTTCCTGGGTAGTAGCTATTTTTGGACCTGAAATGCTGACGAATTGTCAGTTGGCTGGTCTGTAAAACCCTCTCCAGTTCTGCCTGTGACACCAATGCTCTTGTACGTTCCGAACATACCATTTTGTATGTGCTTTCCAAGTTTCATGAGAAGCGATTTCTCAGGAAGAAGTCATGCAGCTACTTAGATATTTTTTTACACTGACGGACACATTGATTATCACGCGTTCACAAGGATGTCTGGTCATTTGTTCCACTCCTCTAGACCGGAAACCAGACACCTAAATTATTAGCCCTATGTTGGTATGCTATATTACGAGATATACTTCGACATGTGCCAAAAGCTATGACTGTAGAGTGGAAGGAAGGGGCTTAGCGTGCACCTACAATCTCGGACAAAATATTTGGCCACATTACCAGAATACTTGTGCACTGACATTAAACTGACTACCTTGCCTTTCT
>JAOBRC010751450.1:0-10228 GCA_027575255.1 Scolionema suvaense | reverse complement strand
ATGTGCCATGTCTCCGGACTATCTCCTTTGGCTTGCGGGTGGTAATTTGCGTCAGAAAATGGCTGTTTTCAGGTTTTCTCTGAATGTGCTGACAATGGTTTATCTTTTTATATGCAGCTTGGATCTTAGTGGCAACAAAGCATATCTTATGACTCATGCTTTATATCTTGAGGATATGTTGTTCTTCAGGGTGCCGTTGGCAATTTATGTCAATAATGACTGCGTTGGGGTTTTTTCATGTTTCCAAAACACTTCATTACATTTTTGTGATTTGTGGTGCAAATCTTATGGCTAACTTGCTATTCTGTTCTTGTATCTGATGCTGAGATTCTCAATTAAGTTTGCGGGAGTCCACTAATTATGTGACTTATTATGCCAGTTTTGTAGCCACAACAATGAGTTCACTTGACAAGGCTGAGCCAATATTTCGAGATATATCTGCTGATGATGAAAACCCAGAGCTGACAGAGATTGAAAGCTTGTGTATGAACTGTGAGGAGCAGGTATGTAGCTTTTCTGAAGTTTCTGAATACAGATATGTGCTTACTGTGAGGACAGAAATTTTTGTTGTCAGAAAACTTGATCGCAAGTTGGTGGATTTATTTTTTGAAAATGAATAAAACAGTCAATTCCATGGGAATTTATTCTGGTTGATTCCTTTATATATGTTTGTCGCAATGAGTTGGGTGGTATTGTAATACCGTAATTATCTGAATGAGCGCTGGGGCGCTCATTTAGTTTTCTTCCGTTTTTAATTTTCTACCATTTTCTGCCGGGGCGCTCATTTCAAGGTGGCGCTCATTCAAGCCGGGGCGCTCATTACATAAAATGCGAATTAGTTACTAGTGAGATATTCTTCATTCTCAACTGAAAAAACAAAAAAGGACAGTACGATCTTCTTAATTTAGAAATCATCGCGGAATGCATTTGTAAACTCCTGTTATAAAAAGCAAAAAAGAATATCTGTCTGCAAAGATAATTCTTCTCATGTTCGTCATTGTTATAAATTATCTGAATGAGTGCCTATGAACAAGCGTTACACATTTTCAAATAAGCGCCCCTTTCCTGGTTTGAGGGGGCGCTTATTCAAGCCGGGGCGCTCATCAAATTTCTCAGCTGCCAAGAGGGGCGCTCATTTAAGGCGGGGCGCTCTTTCAGATAATTACTGTATGTAAATATCAAAATTGTTGTGGAGAGGAAAGAAAAGGGAAAGTGGGAAAATAAAGACGCTTGAGCTTTTTGAATTCGGATGTTGATATGGTGACCTGTGGAATTTCTGAAGTCGGTTGCTACTCTGTCTACGGGAAGCTGCTGAGAAATTACTGAATCCCTACATATCTCAATCTTCAGGGATTTCACGCTAACCATCCAGAGCGAGGTTCGAACCTGGAACCCATAGGTTACAAGTCGGCTGCGTAGCCTACTGTGCTAACCAGAGCCCTAAAGATTCAGGCGGATATTGATTGGTCATTTCTCACAGTTGTGAGCTCAGCAGCTTTGCATGGAGAGAAGAGCAGCAACTGAATTCAGCAGCTTGGGCTTATGTTGTACTTCTTGCATTCTGAGATTCTTGTCATACTCAGTCCTTATGATGCATCTTCCTTTTGTCGTGATATTGGGTATTACTTACTATGCATCCATTGTACACGTCGACCTATCTTTAAATGTTAAAAAATGAATGCTCACATGGAATAGAACAAAAGAATGGTATTACAATAAAGCCACACAAATCAATAGCTGTTGGAGAATGGCTGCTTCATAGAAACATAAATTTACATGTTGTAAGAAAATGACCATCCACAGTTAGCAACATCAGGATTAATTTCTCTTGAATAACATATCGCCTTCCACTTCCCTTTCCCTCACCACTGATGCGGTAAAAGTTGGCTCCCCTGTAGGCTCTAAATTTTATTACCTCCCACCTCCGTCTTCCTAGAGGTGGGAGAGGACGCCATGATTTTGTTTTCATTTGCGTCTAGAGCAAGGCATCATCATTATAAACAATTTTCCCCTTCAGTTGAAAAATGATAACATTACTAACCTAGGAGCTCATGTTAAAACTTAGTCTCAATCTTATGTTATATTCTTCAGGGCATGACACGGCTTTTGTTAACTCGGATACCATATTTCAAAGAAGTCATTATTTCGTCATTTGAATGTCCACATTGCCATTTCAAAGACAGTGAGATTCAACCTGGTGGAATTATACAAGAACATGGAGTTCGGATTACCCTTCATGTCAAAAGTAAAGAGGTATGATCCATAATATGTTAGTCCTTTAGATCCAATCGTGTTCCAGGACCTAGTTTAGAATTTCAGGGCAGCATCTGAAATGGGGAGGAAAGGGCAGTTTTGAGTCACATTTGCTCCAAAATGGTATTAAAATACATTAAGGGAAGAAAATTTTTGCGGAAGAAACTTTTGCAGAATTTATTTTTGCGAGTCAGACTTTAAAACATTGTATTTTGTTGAACAAATTTTTTCAATCCAAAGCTGTTCCAAAATAAATTTTGCAATTTTGTGTACTGGATTAATATTTGTGACGGAAAAGGAAAATGTTCCTTTTCATTCCACGGGCTGAGAGAGCTGTGAACAGGTCTTAAAGGCATCAAAGAAAGACAAAAAGTAAGATTTTTTAGCTTTAAGTGGACTGCTTGATACTTCAGCGGTTTTTTGCGCAAATTTTGTGGAAGAAATTTTTGTGATTTGCCAACTACTACCAGGTTTTGTGGAAGAAATTTTTTGCAAAAAATGGCCTAAATTGCAAAAGTAATTCAGGAAAGAATTTTTTCGCAAATATTTTCTTCGCTATAGATAAGTTTTACGTCATCAAAAAAGGGCACTTTTCAGTGAATTTTGAGAAGGGCAGCGTACGATATTCGAACTGCTTTTCCTATAAATAGGGCCTGTGTTTAGAGTTTGCATTTGTCAATTGTGGATGCCTTGTTAGGTTCTTCGTAAGCACTTACTCCATGTCATCATAATGTCAAGACCTGCTTTTTGATCCCTTTCATTTCCCTGACCTTAACAAAGCTTTTCTGTTTGCGTGTTGTTCTATTAAGGACTTTTTGAAATCTGTTTGTTGGTATCAAAGTATTCTTGAGGACTGCTGGGCTTTCTCAAGACTCGTTATTGGGGTTGAGGAATAGGTGCTTGGCTTCGAAACTAAAAATCAATACAATGAACTTATTAATTGTACTTCTAGCACCTATAGTTTAATCCTTCATTGGTCAATTTCGATTTCTAATGTGACTGTCTGTTATTAGAAAAAGTGAGTCAGTTTCATTATAGTTTCATCATCCGCCCGAAATGCGGTGGCAGCAGATATAAGCAAACCTTTTCATGTTTCTGTGCTGCCCAGCTTCTCGAGTGCAGGCACTTTCTGCAACATCTGGTTAATAACCTGAAAGCATGAACATGACATTCCAATCCAGTCCAGATGTCTTCAGTTTAAAAGCAAGCGAAGTCAATATGTCTGAAGCACTACAACGTTGATCTCCATTATACCAAGTCTCTATTCTATGGAAGATGTCGATTGACCCTATTTTAACTGGGGGGAGAGCATATACATCCAAAAGTTCTAATAATGTCTAAACGATAAAAGCAAAGGCTTCGAAACTTGGTGACTTATTATATAATTATTATAATAAGGCAAATTGAGTGAAAATTTGAAGGTTCCAAACGTTAAAGTTCCCAAGATATAGGCTTTTTATTGAAGGGTACTATACCAAAATTCAGGTAGAAATATCTGTTTTCAGATCAATTCAGCCAGAACTATGTAAGGACAGGACAGCACTAAAATGCATGTTGCTGGTGTGTTTTTTTAATTAAAACTAGCTAAATATGAATATAGAACCAATTTAGAGTAGAAAAAATTTTTTGAAGATTTTCGAAAATTTGGTAAAAAATCCCTTAAAGGAGGACGTCATGAGTAGTTAATAAAGTGACGGGTAATTTATTTATGTAAACAAAATTTTGTGGTCCATATTATTATCATGCCAAGTTTGATGAGTAAAGGGGCATCCAAATAGATTTTAGGTAGGGGGCGGGGCATATAGCCCCCCCGCTCCAGTTAAAATAAGTTGGCTCAGAGCCCAGTTAAAGGAAAACTCCGTCCCCAAAACAAGTTGCTCTCAGCTGATAAACATGGTCATGCAAATTCCAACTATCAACTCAAAACTTAATTCTTTTGTCAGTGTGACGAGAAATAACTTTTTACAGATATACCGCAAGAAGCCCGACAAGACGCCCACCAGCTACCGTGCACTTAGCTGCATGATGAGCAGCTGAGATTGGCAGTATGCGGTTCACATGCTTCCATGACAACCAGGTAAACTATTGATATCAAGCACAAAAGATTTATTGAAGTACTCATATGCTTTAATGATGGCAATTTGAATTGCGGCGGGAAACAGCGAGAAGAAGCCTATAATGGCTGCCGAAGGTCAAGCTGGCTGGCTGAGAGTGAAATGATAACCTTCCAGATTTCGTGCGGACGAGTTTGTGTTATAGGAAATGGAACTCATTATTGATCATAGAATCGCTGTTTAATTCGACCTAGGGTCACTTAGTTTTAGGGCAGAGTTTCCTTTAAGGAGAGCATTTTTTTCTTGAGCCTGTTATTCACTTCAGACAAGGCTCTATGGCATCATATAGAGATAAATACATGAACATTATGCACCTGCTTCATTTCCTATGATTTCAGACTAATATAGCCACCTGCTCCCAGTAAACAAAGGAAACAATTGGAAAACTTATCATACTTCTTTGCAGAGCTCTAAGTCCCCTTATGTTTAATATTTTTTCGCTGCACTTCATCTCATAAGAACCATAAGATGTAGCTTTAAAACGGTGTCGGCATTTTTCGAGATTTTCTTCTATTCTTGAGCTATGGGCCTACATTCCTGAAATTCCTGGCATTTTTTCGGGAGTTTTTAAAATTTCAACTTAAATGGCTTCTAACTTTTGATCAAGGCAAGTATAGAGAAAACGCCGACACTGTTTTGTAGGCCTTGTTACGACCTTTTGAACCATGTACCATTTGTCCAGGAAAACATAAGTGAAGGGGACTTAGAACTCGTAGAAAATAAAAAATATCACTTTTTCCCAGTTTTGTTTCCTGCTTCGTAGCAGGTGGTATGCAGGTCGCGTCTTGCTTTTGGCTCTTTCAAGGGCTTGCCATATGGTTCCAGAAAAACATAGAAAAGAAGCAAATTGTGGAAAATTCATTGGTTAGCTATAATGTGCTGCTGAGTTCAAATGGCTGGAATGTTTTCCGAGGGTTAGCAGTATCTTTAAAATAGGATTAAAAGTATAGACCATTTTTATTCAAATAAAGTGTGCTTGCAATTTTTGTACTACCACAATTTGTTTTTCTCACTGCTCATGTTGTTGAATCTTTTCTGGAGATCCCTCTGTTTATTGCAGGGATACCGAGAATGACACACCTGCTCCAGTCAGGTTATATCTCCTACTGGAGACTAATATATCCTAAATTAATACATATAGACTAATATATACGGTACGCAGGATATATATGAATTTTACCCTGAGAAACACACTGCAATGTGTCTAATAAAGACATGGCTTACTAAGTTTCACCGATAGTATATCACCGGAAATGCATGATATGGGGGTGGCTATTTAAACTGTTGTTGCTTCTGACCATCCAATACAACAGAGCTTGTCCCTTTGGAGGAAAACAAAAAATGAATGAAACATTGAAAAAGGCTGCCCTAGAAAGTAGAGTGCATGCCCTGAGTTGACACACCCATAACTGTTTCAATTATTGAGTTATAGGCCTGCTCCCACTTAGCCAAGTAAGAAAGTTTGCTGTAAAGAGATTTATAACGCCATTCACATTTAAATTGAAACATATTTGTTTAGCTTACGAACTGTCAGGTTTGACAGAACTCTCTGATAGACAGAAATTTTATGCATTTCGCACAGGGTATTTCAGTATTTTTATATGCTGTAATTACAGTGAACTCAAAGCTAACCATTAGTTATGCTACCTATTTTCTGATATGTCATAGCTAATCAAATCAGTTATGCTTTTATTCCACTCTATTCAGGACATGAACAGACAGGTTGTCAGACAGGCATCAGCGTTCTTTCGTATTGAAGAATTGGACTTTGAAGCACCTGCCTTCACTTCAAAAGGCGGTGAGACTATTGTTAAGTGAATATGCCTGTTATAATGTATTGTTCTGTACTCAATGTTCAGGATTGTGAACTCTCAAGTAACCATCTAATTTTGCATTAGGAAGATGTTGTCATAGTGGGCACTTGGGCTCCAACCCCGTGAAAGTTCCCCCCCCCCCTCTATAGATGAAGTTACCCATACGAATTGAATAACATGTTTTCATTACTAACAATTGTTTCGATGCTGCTCACATCATAATCAGAGTGGATTAAATAAACGAGCCACCAAGCTATACATACAAAGTGTCAATACTTAGTGTAACTGCAACATGTAAACATCAAAAAATGACAAAAGCATTGGCAACACAGGCCTGGACGGGAAAAAATCGATCACATGCGGTGCATCGCACGCCTTGCGAAAAGTATTAATAATGATGTGCGTTAAAAAGCATGGCAAGGTCGAGGCCCTCGAGCATAGCGAGGGAGGCGAGCATGATGTAGCGGAGGGTCTGTGGGAAATTTTTGCATTTTGGGTACATCTGCAGTCAGAATTTTCCTTAAAATAAAGGTGCAAGTGATACATGTCATCAATTGTAAAATCAGAGAAACAGTGATCAAAACTGAGGTAACCAACACTTACGCAGATACTATATGTACTCATACCTGCTCGCAACAAAACTCCTTTGACATATCTGACACAGAAGTTCAGCTGTTCCATAACACATCTCTGCCCAACCATTCGTTCGACGAGAGACACTGCTGTGGTGGTCCTATTAGGAATTCTACAAACATGGCTTTCTTAGACACAGTTCTGCCTGCAAGACGGTGAGCGGGATTTTCAAACAGGGTCACAGGGTTCCAATGCAACATACCTCTAAGTGTTGTGTGCTTCAAAAAGCTTTCTTGGATTACCGAGGCTTGGCTAGATGTCATAAATTTTTTGAGAATTGAATTTAATGATCCAAGCGTCTGCGAAAGTATTTGCACAATCTATCATAGTCTGATATTTTGATTTTGATGCTGTTCATTTTGTGGTAAAGTAAGGACATTTTGCTACAAAAATGTCCCTTGGCTGTGACGCACCTGAAAGGAATAACATTATAACGTTAAAACATATTATTTTTCTAGCGTGACTTAGTGAGAAACTAAAATTCGCTATTGGAGTTGCTTAAAGGATGTTGTGGAATTCACTTAAGTACATAGATGACTTATGCAGGAAATGATTGTTGCTGCTGCGTTTGTTCCAGAATTGGCGAGATTTGTGGTCTCATTTACTTTTTTAAAGTGCTTTGAACTACTTGCGAATTTGAAAATGTTTCACATTAATTCTTCAGGTCAGAAAGTCCGCTGACCATGCGTGGACGTCATTCTGGATGGGGCAGAGATTTGCTTTACGGCCTATGAATGTGGCAAAACTTTCCCAAGTTTCTCAAGCTATAATTTGATCACTGTCATACTATGCAATATCGCTGAAAATTTCACAGAATTTACATCAGTGTAACTACGAAAAAAATTGCTGAGTTACTTACCACACCACTAAACCCCGTATAAATTAAATGTATGTTATTATCCCCCAAATGGTCAGTGGCGTAGCTGCGGGTTGCTAGGCTGTGACGTAGTTTGTGACCGGAAGAATTAATTTCTGTGGAGATGTTAGTAACTAACTGGTGAGCGGGAAAGTTTGTTGCCATAAACAATCAATGCAGATTATTTTCAATAACTGGACTGCAGAAGCAAACTATTTTGAGTTCTTTAATATTGCGGCCATTGTCTAATACTTCAAAATGATCCCATTTAATTCTGTGTCCGGTGAGTTAATGTGATCTGCTATAGCTGACTGAGCTGAACCAGTTATGGCTGAAAAATACTCTTTTTTCCTAGTGCCAAGATGGCGCATTGTCATTCCAACATATTTATGTTCAAAATCCCAGCAATGGGCTTTATATACAATCTTAGATTTGTCGGATGCGGGAAGACGATCTTTTATCTGGAACGAGGATTGGATAGATGACGCACTCTTAAATACTGCTTTAAGATCTGCTTATTTATATACTCTTTCAACCACGTGTTTCAGGTTGCATTTGAGTGTAGAGCAATCATCTCCGAGATAGTGAAGCATAATAAACAAATCTTTTTTGGGCACAGAGTGAAACGTTTCGGCTTGTCTAAGACGTCAGACGTATTATAATTAATAGCGCAGTCATGGTAGCCGTTCTTCCGAAGAATAGCTATGAGCACTTCCAGGCAGTTATCAAGAAGATCAACAGAAGAACATATCTTGAAGATGCAATAGGTCAATGTTTGAGTGAGATTAATTTTATATTTGCGAGGAGTATAACTGTCCCATCGGGAATAAAGTCTGGTAAAAGTCTTTTTCCGATGTACAGATGTTTTAAAATACTTTCCATCGCGATGCAGCAAGCAATGGAGGAATGGAAGCTTTCCGTCTTCTTCCAGCCCAAATGGTAAGTTTTAGGTTCGAGTGGCATGAGTTGATGAAGGAAATCGTTTATAGCATTTGTTTCTTTAAAGATAGCGAAAGTATCATCGATGTACAGGCCTGTAAATAGTGCCGGACATAGGACATATGTCCGGCATGACCTTGGGAAATGGTCCAAATGTCCGGCATGTCACCTTTCATGCCTGACAAAATTGTCTGGCGTATTAAACTCTCACTGCTTTCTGGCGTCTCACGCAGTAGATTTTGTACATAAAGAAAAGAGACTGTTTGCAACAAAACTTAAACAGAACAAGTTTTGGAAACACTCCCTTCGAGTTCTGGTGGGTATATTTTTGTTCATATTCAGCAAGGAGCCCTGAAAACATCAAAATAATCTTCTAATGCCTGACAAATGTCCGGCATGATCCATTCTATGCCTGACATTTCTGTCTGGCACTTGGGGAATTTTATTTACAGGCCTGATGTATCTGAGCCATGGTAGGGGGCATGAACTGTTTTGGAAGGTTTGATCAATAAATTTGAGCTCAAACATGAAAATATTGGCTAAAACAGGTCTGAATGTCGACCCCATTGTGACAACATCAAGTTGGTCGTAATAGCATCCGTTAAAAATGAAATGGAATATCTTGGTGGCGAATTCCAGAAGTTTTTTCAAAACATCTCTCGGTAAATGGAGTGGATCAGGTAGCGCATAGAGTTTATCTAAACAAATCTAAATAGTTTCGTCTAATGGGATATTGAATATATTGGTCACCGAAACTTTGAACTTCATTTTCTTGAATTCAACTTTGTGTTAGTTAGAACAAAATAGATTGGTGATTTGTATCATATTTTTAAAGGTTTTTTGAAAACGTTTGAATTAGGTCATTTGATTTCAAAGTGGAAAGTAACTGTAGTTATCATAATTATGGACATCTGCTAAAGGTATCTTTCAACTTGGACTTATAGGCATTGCCATTCGTGTCGAAATATGGCCTCTATAGGCTTTCTTAAAATTGTTTCAAAATTTGTGTGTGTTTTATGTGGTGTGAAGCTTAATAGCAACAGGTGATGTAGCATACCGTCTTCCGGAAGACCCTTCAAGCAACCTGGTTACGAGATTTCTGGTACCCACCTGCTGGGCCGGAAATGTCTGAATCTTAATTTGGAATTTTCGATTGGGCATCTTTGGGTGTTGTTCCTCTCTGTGATACCAATAGTACATTATGTGAATGAACCGTTTATGCGTCAAAATTTTTTATTTTGATGTGAAACTTAGTAGCAATTGTAGGTATGCTATTGACCGTGCATCCTGCTAGAGAAAAGTCATTTTGGCATCTGACTAAAAATTGTTGTTTTGAGTTTGTTTTATACCACGTTTCAAGTTCTCATTTATGTCTATAAATAATCATTCAGATGCACATCAGAGAGTGTGAATGTTGTGCTCATGATGTTGTTTCTTAGTGGCCATATCTTGGTCATTTCATTCTTCATGTTAATGCTGTAACTCAATAGTTCATAATTGAATTTAGGGGTGTCCACTAATTCCTTGACTTGTTTGATTATATTTCAGCTCTCACAACAGTGGAAGGCTTGTTTCAAAATGCAATCACTGGTTTGGAGCAGAACCAAATAGTTCGCAGG
>JAOBRC010751339.1:0-10228 GCA_027575255.1 Scolionema suvaense | reverse complement strand
GATCTCATCAGTTGTTCATGAACAAGAGACCTGAAAGAGATG
Organism: Scolionema suvaense; assembly: GCA_027575255.1. Lineage (NCBI taxonomy): Eukaryota > Metazoa > Cnidaria > Hydrozoa > Limnomedusae > Olindiidae > Scolionema > Scolionema suvaense. The sequence continues at coordinate 10,186 of JAOBRC010751339.1, read as the reverse complement.
CGATCATATAACCATTCATTACTATCTCCTGATCTCATTAGCTGTTCATGAACAACAGACCTGAAAGAGATCCAATCATATAACCATTCATCACTATCTCCTGATCTCATCAGTTCATGAACAAGAGAGCTGAAAGAGATCCAATCATATAATAACCGTTCGGCAGATTACACAAAGATGGCTAACTCACACAAGATTGAGATACAATCAGATAACTGTTCGGCAGAATACACAAAGATAGATAACTCACACAAGATTGAGATACAATCAGATAACCGTTCGGCAGATCACACAAAGATGGCTAACTCACACAAGATTGAGATACAATCAGATAACCGTTCGGCAGATTACACAAAGATGGATACCTCAATCAAGATCGAGGTCTCTAGAGAATATAGGAAACTATTTCACAATTCGAAGATTCTCACGCTATATCATGTAGTGATTTATTAAATGATTCACTAAACTTAATATTTTAAGGTCAGGATTTTGGTACAATATATACTGCACTGAATAATGTAAGTCGCCCTGCTTCTGTAATTGGCAAGTGGAATTTTACCAATAGAAATTTTTTGTTCGAAGCAATGCTGATCGATTTATGCAAATTTTTTTAATTGCTCCTGCCAAGGAAGTTCGAAGAACTACTGTCTACTGCCTTTATTGCAGCTGATTCCTTTCATTTTCGGATTTGCTGTTTGGAAAGCTTTTCTCAGCTGGACATTTTGAGAGGTAAATAGGAAATGAATTTGACTGCACGGCTCAGCTAAATAAAACAAAACAAAAAGAGTAACAATGCGAACCATGGTTGCCACAGAAAATTCAAAACAAATTTCCCCGCGCTTTCCCTGAGTAGAACTGATTTCTCCCTGAGCCTGGAGTAACGTTTCCCCGAGTTTTCTCCAAAAGTAGCACAAAATTTCCCTAGTCAGAGCTTTAGCACTATATGTTGCTGTCACAAACCTGCATTTAATGCTGCCCTCTTTCAGGAAATTGAATGCATGCCCTGCCCTGCCCTTCCAGAATACGCCTCGCCGGGATGTTTTTCCTTGACATGACCACTCTACATTAATTGCGCAAACAAAATGCCATGAAAGATGGTCACTGGGCTCATACTGCCACGGACAGCATGACTAAAATCTTTCCAGTAAAGTAATTTATCATGGCCCTTCACTTCATAGAGAGAGCATCAGAACACAACAGACGCTGCATAGCACATGACAGCCAAAATTGTTATACTTTGTGTTTTTACATTGACAGACTGAAACGGGCTATCACGAACAGCTTTTTTCAGGCATTCATTTTAGAAGCAATGGAACATTAAGATTAGGTTCCTCTACTCAAGCACGGGTCAAAAGGTTTTTCAAAAATGCCTAAAGATACTTGTTTAACAAAAAGCAACATAAAAATATTAAATGAAAAGGAAACTGTTATTTAAAAAAGTAAAAAAAAGCAAACAGTAAGCTAAACAAGAAACATTTAAATAGTGTATTCTTAGCAGTTAAATATTTACAAGTTATGGAAATTTCAACAAAATCCCACAATGCAAGTAGCAGTCAGACTGGACATAGAAGAGAACATATGAAATGTTGTTACAGATACTGGATACGTTGGCATAGTGGGCAATGGGGGTCCAACCCCAAAAGATGAAGTTAACCACAACCACTGACTTGGTATGTGCTAAGGGTGTCATTAACGAAAGTGAATGAACACTAACTTAATTGTTCTACGTCTACTCCTGCTACAACAATATTAATGGGCAAAACTTAGCTCTTTTGGTAAAGTTAATCGGAAACAACTAAAACAGTACATAATACACTTGCAAAAGTAAAAGTTGCCTGCCGCTGCGAATTGGGTCAATCTTAATAACTACTTTATGATAGATTAGCTATTGCTAGTCGCTACAGCTAGTGCCGAGACTGCCCCCTGTAAAATTGACTCCCCCTAAATACATTTACCCCCACCCCCACCCGACAGGGGGGGTGCCCACCATGGCTAGTCTTAACCACTGCAGCACCATTGCACATCAGCCAGATTCTAGTATATGCAAATTCATGGCCACCAGAAACAATGACAACGGTGATTAATTGTGGAAACAAGATACCTTAAGGGAAGAAATTTTCGCGGGAAGAAAATTTCGCAGCTTTCGCCGTTTTTGGGCAAATCTGCAAAATTAAATTCCCTTTTTTACCTCCAAAAACGCTCAACCGCGAAAATTAATTCCCACGAAATTTATCCACCATTGAACCGCGAAAATAAATTCCACCAAAAATACAGTAAAATTCCAAAAATCTTTTAAACAGTCCATCCTTTATCAATTACCTTTGAACTAAGATAAAGTATCTATTACAGTGACGAGTACAGAATGCCAAAATGTTATTTTGATAGGGAAATAACTTCCCAAAAATTTATGAAAAGCGCTCAGCCGCGAAAATTTATTCCTGCGAAATGCTTTGTTTAGCATGGACCGCGAAAATTAATTTCCGCGAAATCTCCGAAAAATCTGACCGCAAAATTTAATTCCCGCGAAAATTTCTTCCCTTAAGGTGGAATGTTCTCTCGATGGATACATCGTTTTACAGAGGACAGACAGGACACATGCCTTTCAACCTTAGAGAATGTTCCACCAATGACTCTGAACCTTGCAAATTGCCAAATGAGAACTTTCCCTACACTAGCAAAGGATATCTCTTGAGTGCTGGAGCAAAGTCTCTTGCATGAAGAGCAGAACCAAGCATTAGTACCAGACAGAAATGCAACTCTATAGCGTCAATAAAGAATCTATCGAATGGCTCACAGGGAGTGGCACAATCACAGCTTTCTTCAGATCACACTAAAAACAGCATTTACAGATATATATGTACCTTCCACGCTGTCAAGCACAAACAGAAGAACTTGAGCAACATCTTGCTGCTCATTGAAATTGAATTCAGAGCTTTGAATGGAAGAATCACCCTGACTTCATATTTTCAGTAAACGCACTAGACTACAACCCTGGTCAAAATATTCTGGCACACATGCGCAGTTTTGCCATGTTCCGTACCGCAAGTAAATAAAAATACTTTGTTTGTAAATTTGGGCTCTTATATTTTAACATTGAAAAACTGCTGCGAATAGTGATTATTATCAGTTTTGGACAAGAAAGAAGATCGTGGATACGAGAGAAGATCAAGGACGAGAAGAAAGTCGACAAGACGAGAAGGTAGACAGTAAGTATAGGCAACTTCCAGTGTCAAACATAGGACCAGTTGTATGAAAACCCCAACATTAGCACATTATTAAATAAATGAAAATACGTCGATAAGTACCGAGCCACAAATCAGGGCGGGAGGGTGTTTTTCGTTTCAGAGACATACTCTTACTGACTTTTGAAAAATCATGTTTTGGCATTTCTAGGGTATGTGCAGGCTGTGGTAGGGCTTGTTTTAGGGCGTAGCTTGAGTTTTTTTAAATTTGTTCAGGTAATTTAGAGAAAAAAGGGCGTGGAATTTGGTCTATTAGCGTAAATTGCTAGAAACTGCACTGAGACCGCAGGCAGAGGTTGCTAAACACCTGCAAAAAATTTCTTGAAGCGCTTGCAAGGCAAAGTGTCTTACAATTGATTTTGGCTGAAAAAAGCCTTTTGTGCCAAATATTTTGTCCAGGGTTGTAGCTCCGTTGCTTTGCTCTTAAACCCAGAAACAAATGCCATCAGTTTGTATTCTGTGACTGCTGCCAAATTCAAATGAGACTCTTCACAACAGGACACAAGAAAGAAAAGCTCTCCCAGGGGTATTGACTGACTTTCACATTTGCCGCTTATCACACTCGTACATAGATCTGATGAAATGGACTATGCTAGTCTACCGTGCACTTCATCACTACTATAATCGGAATTGCAGAAAGCCAAGGCATCGCTTTTGTGATGTTGAAAAATATTACCTGCGTTTTCCCGGAGTCAAAGCAAAATTTTGCAAATTTCCCTGAGTTTTCCAGGTTTTCCCTGAGATTTTCTAAAAACTTGTTTTTTTTGCAGATTTTCCAGGTTTTCAAGATTATGTGACAACCCTGGAAATAAAAAAAAAAGCGCCATCAAGTAAAATTAGGGACATGTTTTCAGCCAATTTTAACCTCCATTTTTGCCCCAAAATGACGACCGTTGCGTTTTTAACCAAGAGCGTCAAGAATATTTGACGATATCATCACTTATATTCATGTCAGCTCGTTTACCTATGAATAACACTCCGCAATGTTTGGAAAAGAAGTCATTTTTTACCGGAAAACATTTCCCACAAATTCATCCGCTTTCCGATTGGGAAATAGCTTCTTGGCAAGACAGTCGATTTCCTCATCATTCCTAGAATAAATAAAATAATGTCAAAGAAAAATACCGAAGAATTGTAGAACTTGTACTAACGAACTGTTGGAGTACTCCAGAGGACAGACCTGACGATGGATGTCCGTGCTACTAATAAAATGTTTCAAGAAACATGCAGCAGTTACAGTGATATAGGTAAACAGATTTTTTTTGTCTCTTTTCTGAAAATATCTGCTCACCAACGTGAATGTAATTGCAAAGAAAGTCTGAAATTTGGAACTAAATAGATTTCAAAGAGTACAAAAATTAAACTTTCCTGCAAGCCCAGTCGGCGTGGCATTTAGACTTAATGTATTGGTCATGTACTCTTCGCAAAGCAAAATTACCTGGTGGTGACTGTGGTAGTTAGAGAAGGCGTATGGAACACATTCTGCCTCTCATTTTGATGGAGCTACCTGCGGCTTATACAATGAATTTTTTAACATAATGATGTATCTTTTTCGTGACTATGAAAATGCTACATAGATATAGAACTCAATTAAATTTTAAGTAGAGTTTCGGTGTTTCCAGTACCAGCTACGTTCTCGTTTTCTATGTGTAAACATTTGAAGCCTTATATCATCACAAAAGGTCTTATAAAACGGTCAAACATAAGTATTTTCAGAAGCAGCGGAACAAAATAAAGTCATACTATGACTCGGATGCATTGTTTGGTTGGTTCAAGAAAGTAGAAAACTAGTTCACCTAAACTTTCTTCATTGACAATGTTCTTTTTATTTTTAAACTTTGTACCTTCAATTAAGAAAGCAATAAGACACTTTTCCTAATGAAGTCTCCAAAATTTGAAAGAAACTTCTACAACTACCACAGGTACTTGGTTTCTTACAAAAAACGCGCATGCAGGCTAGTCTGATCAACCAGAACGAACACATACTGTGACAGCTTTCCAATTATAAGACGTTTACTCGTGCTTCTCCGCGTGAAATGAGTTTACAAGTACAATGGACTCCCTAGATTTCCAACATACATAACATATCTCTCTATTATTCCAGCAATTTTCTTGTGCTTTTTGTATCTTCCATCTCACTCAAATTATCCAGTACTCCAACCTCTTTATAACTTTATAACGTATTTTGATTCCCCTGCAGATGTCCCAAGTTATAGAGAGTCCACTGTACGAGCAAAGAGAAAGAAAACTTTGACACCAGACTACAGTTTTGTGTGAAGCTTCTTACGAATATTAGTTTGTTGAATGATATTTTGAGAAGAAGATTAACATATTCATATCACTGAAACGAGTCATTTGAAAATTCAAAGTATTTGTTACAGTATATGATCACTTGCAGAATTTTATATAGAGCGTGATAAACAAACGGAATTTCTTTCATTATATAGTGCAGTCACAGCACACCCCTGAAAATTTGCAAAATATGGAATAAAACAATGCAACAACACAAAAAAAAGCACAAGATAATACTGCTCAAACCAGGATGTATGTAACTTACAACAGATTCGACAATTTATTTAGCAATGGAGCCACATCATCATCTGTTATTACTTTCAGTATCAACAGTTTTCCAAGAAAAGCAATGTTCTAGAAATAACAAGAAACTGGTTCACAGAAGAGAAACCCTTCACGATCTAAATCAGTGAAGATCAAATCGGTATGCAAAATTTTTCCCAGAGAAAGAGGGTGAAGAAGGTACACAGCCTGCACAAGGAATATGTTGAGGAGCCAGTCATGCATTCTCCATTCTTCCTTTCGGCGGCTTCGTCACAGACTTGACAACCCACAGCTACGGCTACCATTTTGGAGGTGACAGTGAATCGCACGACGTCGCCGATGTTTTTACGTATTACACTTAGTAACGCATAATAACTGCTAATCACAAAACAGCCTACAATGAATAACAATATCATTGGTCTTCCAAGTCTGCAATGGTAATTTGGCTGAAGCAAAACGATTCCGATAACATTCAATAAGTTTCACCGGCTACTGTCGTTTTCCAACTGAGTGGCAATGGCGACCGAGGTCTTCTAAGCACCTCTTTCAAGATGGCTGCCGAGTATGGTCACGTGACTTTCCGAAAGGGAGAATGGTCCTTCCAAACATTATGAACATTATGAACATCATGACTATACCTAGCAACTGACGTCCATAGTAAAGCAATCCTAAAAATAAACAGAATCAGGCATAATCAGCCACGCCCATGCACTATTTATGCCTGATACTCGCGGCTTTCGCCGGCTCGCTTGCTGGCCAGAGGCCAGTGCCGGAGTGTCGAAAGGATCCAGAGTTGAGTTTTGAATGTTAGTGTCCTCGGACAATTGCACAGGTGACATATGATTGGTTGTAAAACCAAAGCATCCTTACTACATATTTTCTGACAGAACAACTTGTCGGCTTTCATTCAATCGAAAAATATTTGCCGGTGTCGATACCTAAATGACGTCACGTGACGTCAAAATTGGCTGAAATGATAAAAAATACGAAAATTGCAGGAGTTTTTGACAACGCAAATGGACACATTATTAAATTTCAACCTTGAAACTCTTTGTCGTGGTAAAGTACAAAAAGTTACGTTGATGACCAGATTTTAAAAAAATTTGCAGGCGCAGATTTCGAGAAAAGTGACGTCAAAGTTGGAATATAGACAAAAATGGCCAATTCTGGTCTGTTTTTGTACCCCATTTTCCCAAATTAAGTTTTCTACCAAAATCAAGTCTGACATAAGAAAACTGTAGCACCAAAGTAGAACATCCTTTGCTTCATTCAAAAAAGTACTTTCGATCCGATGACGTCAAAGAGGGATCACTTTCATCAAACTCCTCAGTTTGGAGCGTATGGAGCCTAAATTTTACCAAAAGTGAGGGTTTTAACGATGCAAATGCCTTATAAATATTGTGAATAAGTGATTCATGGAGTTTGACGAGTTTCGAATGACATTTTACATCTTTTTTCACTAAAAAACTGAAAAAGTGCCTTTTTTGGACAAAAAAATCACAAAATTAGTGGACTCCCGCAAAATTAATGGAGAACAAGATAATTCTGTAAGATCAAAGAAAAAACTAGACATAACCCAAAAGATTTGACACCACAAATAACAAAGAGCCGATAAAGGGTGCTAGAAATATAGTGAAAAACCCCTGAAAATAACCAATATTGGCATAAATTGCAACCTGCACCCTGAATAACATATTCCGAAGATATAAGGCACGGCTCACAGCATAAAGTAAGCTGCCCCTAAGATCCACCCAAAAAATGAGAAAAAAAAAGGAAGAGTGTCTTCAACATATCTGGAAAAACCCCTGAAAATAGCAACTTTCAGACGTATATCAGCACTCCCAAGCCTAACCTTAGCAAGGTTTTTCCCAGACATGGCACGTGGTTCATAACGTCTGCAGAGTTACCCCGAAGAATCACACCAAAAATGCTATGAAATGAATCAACCATTTATGCCGTGTGTGAAAAAAACCCACATCGTCATTTTTGAATGCAAATTGCCACCCGTAAGCCAAATGAGATTCTCAGGAGACATTGCATATGGTTCATAATATGCACAGAGTAGCCCCTAATATTCGCATCAACAATGACAAGAATCCTATAAACAGTTTCTGACATATTTGGACAGAGCCATGGAAAATGCAATTTTTGGATGTAAATTGCCACCTGCAAGCCAAACGAGATTTTCCCAAGACACCGCACATAGTTCATAATACATGCAGAGTTGCCATAAGTATTCACACCAAAAATGACAAGGATCGGATGAACAGTTTTAGACATATTTGGAAAAAAACATAAAATATGCCATTTTGGGGCATAAATTGCAACCTGCAAGCCAAACAACATTTTCCAGAGACAATGTACATGGTTCATAATATTCCTATAGTTGCCATTAGTATTCACCCCAAAAATGACAAGAATCGTATAAACAGTTTTTGACGTATTTGGAAAAAAAAGAAAATCGCCTTTTTAGGGTAAAAATTGCCACCTGCAAGCCAAACTAGGTTCTCAAGAGACATCGCATATGGTTCATAATATATGCAGAGTTGCCTTTAATATTCACATCAAAAATGACAAGAATTGGATCAACAGCTTTTGACATATTTGGAAAATAACATGAAATCGCCATTTTTGGGCGTAAATTGCCACCTGCAAGCCAAACGAGATTCTCAAAAGACATCGCATCTAGGTCAAAACATGCGCAGAGTTACCCTTATTATTTGCACCAAAAATGACAAGAATCGGATGAGCAGTTTTTGCGATACTAGGAAAAAACCATGAAAAACACCATTTTTTGATGTATGTAAATTGCCACCTGCAAGCCGAACGAGAGCTTTCCCAGATATGACACATGGTCCACAGCATAACTACTCTTGCCCCGCAGTTTCACACCAAAAACAACAAAAAAGTAATGAATGGACTTTGAAATATTTTTGAAAAACCCTAAAAACGGCCATTTTTGGGCATAAATTGCTACCTGCAAGCCAAACAAAAAATGTTTTCAACATTCCAGCTCCATCACTTTTCGTCATTTATTGATTGTCACCTTCAGACCAAATTTCAGAAAAATTTATAGAGCGGTTATCCACGAAAATGCGTTGGTGATGGACGGAAGGACGGACAGACCTCAAGGACTCTTCCGCTAAAGTGGGAGTCCAAAAAATGACTTTTTTGACCCTCCAGGAACCGCAGATATATATGCACACACTAAAGGTTAACATATAACATAACATGCCTTTTTGAGTACTCCAACATAGAGGGGCGGGGGGGGGGGGGGGCTTTAGCTGTTTTTTCGCAGTAAAAAATCTTAGACTAGGGGGGTTGGAACCTTATCCGACAGCATGTCGGACATCGTGACGTCAAAAATATTAATGGGCAAAACGTCAAACTGACTTTGAAATGAAGCCTGATAAATTCCCTACCCATCTCTGAGCTAGTTTTTCCGATTCCTGCACCGACGTCCGAATGCCAAATCAAAACGATGGAAATCGAAAAAACATCGTTTTGACTTTGGGCCGACGTCAGATGGGTGTCGGATCCGACTATTTCAACCAAAACCCATTTTTGCAAAGCAGATTTTTGCTGTCTATCACCAACCCTATCCATAGCCGAAAACTAGTAAGCGTTTTGAAAAGATCGGCATTTTTCGTAAACACTAGCATTTTTTAAGTCAATTTTTGATGTCAAAAAATGACATCAGCCGCACCCATCTCAAAAGTTGTGCCGTGAAATTTTCTTTGATATATGTCAGAACCAGCCAATCTTGATGATAGCCTCAAGCCTGCCTCAAATTCCCCCGCATCTGCGAACGCAAAAGCCGCTCTACCCTACACAAAAGTAGAGTTTTTAATGTTAGTTTCTCATCGATTCCTTCTCCCCAAGCAATTCCCCGAGGACACTAACATTAAAAGCTCAACTCAGTATGAAAATGGCGAGTTGGGGAAAACAAAATTTAAATCCAAACTAAAGTTCTCTAAGACAAAAAACGTGAATCATAAAAGATCGATCATTGCATCCACATTTCATATAAAGAAATACAAAAACTTAATGAACAGCTAGATATTGAATATCTCCAGTGCCTCCGCACTTAAACATAATAAAAAACAACAAATGATCTTGACATATTTCTAAATACAATGAAATAGTCATTTTGAACATAATATGGCCATGGTTACGCCGAATAAGCGTCCGAAGGGTAACAGCCCTCAAGTTCACTCCAAACAGAAAATAAAGCAATGGAAAATAAAATACCCGATTCTGAAATGCTATTGAGACACTGTTATTTTTAGACATTAAAATATAGTAAATGTATTTTCAAGCATCTGCGAGCACAAGTTGAGCAGAAACTTCTACAAAATGCAGCTGCACTGCTTCATTTGGCTTATCGG